>JAHHFK020003983.1:0-41130 GCA_024533555.2 Aedes koreicus
TTTTGACGTAGACTACGTCTTACGGGAAGGGTAGGGTGTCAATTGAAAATCTAAAAATCAGCGACCGTCACGAAATATCGTTACAAATTAAACGCTAATAACTTAATAAATGCTCAATAGATTTTCAAGATGTTTACATCAATCGATTGGAAATTTTCCCGCGTATCAATTCAATTATCAAACATTATCCGTTAACAATTTCAAGCTATTGAAAATAACCAAAATATGAGGTAATGTCTTATAATGCCGATTTTTCAGAGTAAATTTACTCAATGCACTCAATTTTACTATCACAGATTTCAAAAGTAAGCAAGGGAGGTCTCATATGCAGCAGTGAACGATATAAAATGGGTACACCTTCGCAAATTTTCTCATTCGTGCTGCAGTACTGAAGCTGTGCGGAGCGTCGAGCCAGTATAGATTGGCAGCTGGCGCCGGGCGATAGCATGTACCCTGGAGGGTGCACTAGCTTCATTCAGCGGAGCGGCAGGACGCCAATTTGGATTTGGCAGCTGGCTGTGGCAAGCACCATAGAAAGTGGACCTACCAATTGGTCAGGTGGATGATTGCACTGCAGTCTGTTGTTTCCAAGCCGTTGGCTAGGCAACCGTTGCTAGGCAGCCATACATTATAATGTGGTGTGCTAGGCAGTCGGTTGCTTGGGCAAATAATGTCTTTGTAGCCAGCCGGTGGGTGCTACTACTAGGGGCAAAATAAGGTGCTTGTGTGTGTGTGATATTTGGTAGATAATGTCTTTGTAGCCAGCTGGTGGGTGCAACCACGAGGAGCGAAATAAGGTGCTTATGTGTGTGTGATATTTGGTAGACATCTTTTGGTGAGGCGCAGAGAAAGTTTTAATTCAAATGCGGACCATTTCAAATCCGTCCTTTTCAGGACGACCAATTTAATTTTGAGAGAGTTTGTTTGATTTGAATGTTTGGTTCTTACCGATTGGCTGACAGCGGTGGCTAAAACAATATTAGTTTTCTCTTTGTTGCATACCTTGAGCATTTTGTACAATTTACAAATGGCTACCGTCACGAAAAATATAAACACCGGACGCTAAGAACTCGACTGTTTCTTGTTTAATTTATTTTTGAGACTGATCTCATCAAGAATTTTTTACGATTGCCATTCTATTTACTCAGGTATACAAAGTTTTGCAAATAAAAGATTAATATGCTTCGCATACATATTCATCAATCGGTGTATGAAAATTTCAAAGAATGTTGCGTTCTGGCATGTTTCAAGAAATTCCCTATCACGGACAATGTTTTGATTCTCGAACATGCACATTTCAATGAGTACTGTAATGAATAGTTATTCTGTTGTGTTAACGATTCGCGTTGGATAGCGTTTTACTTCTAGGAAGAAATAAGTTTTGAGAAACTGTAAAAGGGTGATTAAGTGCAATGCCTATTTGTTTTGATGCCAACCGTTTGCGCAAATTTCGGAAGCGCGTTAAGATCGAACATTCGAAAAATCCTCCGAATTGACCATGTACCGATGCCGAGCGAACTCGAGGTTATCGGGCGAAACTGGAAGGTAATGCGTTGCTAACTACTGGAAAGCTAGAGAAGGGCCTTAAACTCGAGGTGGGAAATCAAATCAAGTGGTCAACCAACTTGACAAAGTGCAAATACTTTTACTTTCTAAAGAATGTACAAAAGATTTTTGCTAACATACTTAGTATCTAATGCTGGTCTAACGATCTTTGAGGACAAACATCAACGCTATTTTGATCAGACTAGCCTTGCGGCAAGGGTAGTGGTCAAATCAACATTTAAAAATAACTGAAACAGTGTGAACTCTTAAAGCTTTATCATTTATCGATAGATTTTCGAGATTACGCGATATGGATAATGGTCTCCAGCTGGTCGATCATATCAACACAATCACTACAGGCAGCACCATTGTTGCCCTTTCATCATATTAACATTCAAACCAAACTTCCCTTTCCACAGCTGCCAAATAATATCTAAGAAGCGAATCGTAGCATGTTCTAACATACTTTCTCATTTATTTATGCTAACCCAACGTCCCATTAGAACAGTATACTACGAAACTAATCAAACGGGTTAACGAAGTCTACGTCAACCGGTCGTGTGTTAAACACAACCCCACTAATTTTTTTTCGAGTTATGTTACAAGCAGGCAGTTTGTTGTTGGTTTGGCGGTGTTGCTAGTAGTCACTGCTTTTTCACTTTTTTCGTTTGTGACAACTAAAGGGTGTATTCGATAAAAATAGCACACACATATATACTCATCAAAATTAAACTGATTATCGGATTTTCTTGAAATTTTCAGGGAATGAAGAACTACTAATGAGTTTTGATTTACAACTTTTGTTTTATTCAATTTCGTCTCCCATCCCGAATGCCCGCACCTTCCTTTTCACTCCACCCATCAAATTTTGTACAACCGATTTTCCCAGTGTTTTTGTTGTTTTTACCCAAATTTTCTTCAATTCTAGCTCTGTTTTTATAGTTTTGGGATGTTTGCGAAGTTCCGTTTTCATAATTGCCCAGAATTTTTCAATTGGACGAAGTTCCGGTGAATTTGGTGGGTTCATATCCTTTGGCACAAAATTGACTCCGTTGGCTCGGTACCACTCCAACACGTTTCGAGCGTAGTGGCAGGATGCTAGATCAGGCCAAAACAGAGTTGATCCTTTGTGCTTCTTAATGAATGGCAAGAGACGCTTCTTAAGGCACTCTTCCGTGTAAATCGCACCGTTTATTGTTCCGGAAGTGATGAAGGGAGCACTTATTTCACCACAACCGCAAATCGCCTGCCAGATTAGAAACTTCTTTGCAAATTTCGATAGTTTCTTCTTTCTAACATCCTCCGGAACATCGAACTTCGACTTGGCAACGAAATATTCTTGCCCAGGAAGTTGACTTAAGTCGGCCTTGACGTATGTTTCGTCATCCATCACGATGCAACCGGATTTGGTGAGCAGCTTCGTGTAAAGTTTCCGGGCGCGGGTTTTCGCAGTGATGTTTTGTTTTTCATTCCGGTTTGGGGCTTTTTTCACTTTGTAAACATGTAACCCAGCACGCTTCATGGTTTTCTGCACAAAACCGACTGACACCTTAGACTTTTTAGCGACATCTCGAATTGACATGTTTGGCCGGTTCTTGAATTGTTGTACGACTTTCCTGGCCATTTTACTGTCCGTTGGACCACTTTTACGACCACTCCCTTCCTTCCTTTGGACACTCAGACGCTCCTTGAAGGTTCTTATTACACGAGATACAGTTGTATTTGCAATTCCAAGCCTTTTAGCAAACCACCGGTGGGACGCCCCTGGATTTTGATTGTGAGTGCACAAAATTTTCTCACGGACAATTTCTTGTTTCGACGACATGACTGGAACTACTGAATATATAACTATGAAACTTGGCAGATGTAAATAATACACTATGGATAAGATCTACTCAAATTTCTAGGTTTTTTACTCATACGATTCAAAAGTTACAGAAGATTTTATGTGTGCCATTTTTATCGAATACACCCTTTATAACAAATGCGGAAATAAAAGTTCACTTTTGCAGTGGTTTATTTTAAATCTGTTCGAAATGAAGTGCAAAGCGAAAAATTGTGGTCGCAGTGACGTGTCACATCCGGGTCTCCATTTTCATCGGTTCCCGAGAGCGTTCGCCGAAAGTGGGTGAAGGCCTGCATTTGGAACGCAAGCGAGGAAGACATTCTCTTGCTCAAGCTTTCTCCCCACAGCAGAATTTGCAGCGTAAGCATCAATGAAATTCAATGGAACCTTATCAATTAACGTTTAGTTTGATGCAGCTTCATTTCCCGAACGACAAAAGAAAATTTTTAATTACTTTATTTTCAATGGGATTACTAAGTAAACATATCTGGCAACACTGGAGCGACCCCCGTATCGTAGCAATCATAAATTAATAAGAGGTCATCGCTCTCTGAGCCGGCAGGTCCTGTCCTAGGCTATAACTATGCACAGCTGTGCTTAAAAAAAAAGGATACGCAACAAAATACTGACATAGTCAGTGAAAATCAATTAATTGATTTCAGACTTCATTTGTCACTTTGAACAAATTCACTGTAATGAACTTATTTCTGTTTTATTCTGATCATCAGAATCTGAATCTTATTCTTTTCCCATCGCTGAAAATTGAATGTACTGTTGAAAACTACGATTTTTATCATATTTATTTGTATCTGTCAGTTGCTTAACTTATATCCGACACTGTAAAGTGGATTGTTTTCCAACCACGTGACATAGTTGAACTTTAAATTTCAGCTACCATCTAATTGGATTATAATTGGAGCTACATCCAAAATCCGAAAGCTACCAAAAAATCAAAAAGAAAAACCTATAAGGGACAGCCCAATGGGGTTGTGCGCAAAGGTGACGTAGGACTACGCAACAATCTTATTCCCATACACGTCAGGGCCATCCGCTAATTGATTTAAGTCAGTCCTGAAAAGGGCCAAGACAATTCTATTGTACACTCTCTAGAAAGCATTTGGTGGCTCTTAATTATGATACGGCCCCGGTTGTATTTTCTGCGATGGTTGAGAGGGCCACTATCTCTAACGCGTAGAAGATAGTTATGGATCTGTTGGTTCATTGGTTGTTCAACGCGCTTTGCTATTTATTCCGGGACGCGGCGTTTAAAGCAATGCCATGTTCAGCCGGGCGCGGTAATGGAAATTTCAAACAGCACAAGAGAAAAATTCATCCAAACGAACTCTCCAGTTGGCAAACTAATTTGGTCGTCCTGAAAAGGACGGATTTAGTTGACGGGGGAGAAACAGTTCGCGATTGAACTTGGGCTTTCTTTCTTGGTTCATCTCGTGGGATGATTGATTCTTGTCTCGTTGTCACGGGCGGCTTTTTCCCGCCAACTCGTAGGCTTCAGCAGCCATGTTTCTCACAGCGAGGTTGACGGAAGCATCGGCAACAACAGCCAACTGCAACAACGTCTCTCTGGGCAACGACTGCTTGCCGCCGCCAACTGCGATCCTAAGACCACTGCGCAGCTTAACGACTGTCGTAAGACTGAATCAAAATGTTCTGCTAAAAGCTATGAGGTATAGGGGTCGGATGCTAGTGCACGAAAGAAGGCGGTACCAACGAAGGCAATGAGATACAAATTGCACCAAAGGGGACGAAATTCAGTTATTGCGCCACCATAATTAGTTTTAATTACTGCACGCTAGACGGATGATTTTCTTAACAGAAATGTATGTATGTATGTAAGGTAGCCACCATCCATTCTAAGACCTTGTCATGTATGCAGCTCCACTTAATAGCAAGATCAAATTGAGTTACCGGTTTGAATTCACAGTAACGCTGTATGAAGGGCCAAAAACGGTGGGGCGGACCCGTAAGCAGAGACACTTACGCGAAACCCGCGGGAACATAAGAATCTCCTTCCAACGATACGATCCAACAAATCGAATAACCCAATTCGCAATACTCATTAAGCTTTCTACGGGATGGCTTGTTAAGAAGGGCGCGTCACTCTCACTGAAATTGTTGGAGTAGGTAAAGGGGCAATCACAGCACCACAATCGAATCGGTAGGATAAAGAAAATGATACTGTTTGTTCCCTCCTAGACGCCGGTTGTCATACCACTCCATTGTCCAATTCCAGCTTGAGTGATACCCTGATGCTCCCTCCCTTCCCAATATATATTAATTGTCATATAGTAATGTATAAAATATAGTGAATTAATATTATAATTATAATAAATATAGCGAATGAATATTATAATGACAAATAATAAAGTGAATGAATATAAGAATGAAAATAACAATTCCATTTGTGGACCTGAAAGTTTAGACAATGTAGCTGCGAGAAAAAAATTGATTTAAAATTATTTCATCAAACTTGGAATATCCATGGATAATCTGAAATTATATAGCAATAGAATAGTAAACCTAAAATTTCGATGTGCTGTTTCGTTTCCTTGCAATAATTTATGTAGTGAGTCTCATCTGAAAGAGCGATTTTAATGAAATGAATTTAAATGCAATTAGGTCACATCATTTAATATCACAACATAAAATAATAAACTGACGTTAAAATATAAAATAATAATACCAGCAAGCCAGTAAACTATAGTAGAATACATATATCCGTAAATAATCTGACCATCCACTCATCGAAAGACTGTTGCAGTTTCTATTGAAATAAGATCTAATAAAATTAGAATTTGTTTCCACAATAATAGTCAGAGAACATAATAAGCGTATGTACAAGATATATGTGACATCTACTGGTATGTTACTGAAAATAAAAATTAGATGTGTATTAATATCATAATAATATTAGAAAAACTGAAGACAGCTAATAATAAGGCGAAATAAATTTCAGATGAGTATGAATCTAAAAACTGAATCTTAATAACACTAAAATAAAAAATTAGGAAATTGAATTTTTCTATAGCTCTTGTACACCCATAAATGGTTCCTCATGTCTGTGAAATAGGAAATGAATGATTGTAAACTGTTAGGTTTTGAATTAATATATATTTCTGATGAAGAAGGAAAGTGCTGTTTTAAGTAGAATTAAGTCGAATATGATCCTTTAAAAAAAAAAACAATAAAAACTTTCCTATCTTTTCAAATACATAACGTAGGTTAGATGAGCTATAACTGACAAGGATGCATAAATGTGAAGCTGAAAATGACTTATAAAAAAGCATACAAAATGTAGTGAATTGATGTTATAATATAAAACGATAATAATTTCATTTGTATTTACGTGTCTGCAGATTGTGGTCCTGCTGCAATTGTATACGGACCCGCACATCCACCATGAACCTGAAAGCTTAGATAATGTATCATGGCCACCAGAAAAAAAAAAAATGATTTTAAATTATTTTACAAAACTTGGGATATCCATGGATGATCTGAAATTGTATAGCACATAAAGAATAATGAACCTAAAATTTCGATGTGCTGCTCTGCTAATAAATGTGATATAACCACAATGGAACTGACTCTTAGCTTCGGGTCTTGATCCCTACTGAGCCCTTGCGGCACGTCAAGCCGGCCAGTTCAGCGCAAGGGGGATGATTTTCTTAACAGAAATATGCCTTAATTATTTGCTATCACCAGCAACTAATCCGCTATGCACAACTAGGAACTACAACGAACTCAACCACATGGTCGGTCTGAAGTGTCGCAGTTCGGTTCGAATTATCCGTTCTAGAATTTCGTTCGTTGGTTGTTCAACGTTCTTTGTCATTTACTTCGGGAAGCGGCGTTTAATTAAAGCTATGTTCAGCCGGGGCGCGGTGATTGAAATTAATTTGAAACAGCACAAGAGAAAATTTTAACCAAATAAACTCTATAATTGAAAAATTGATTTGGTCGTCCTGAAAAGGGCGGATTTAGTTGATGGGGGAGAAACATGGTTCGCGATTGAACTTGGGCTTTCTTCTTGGTATTCTTGGTTCAGCTACTCGTCGTTGCGGGTGGCCATCTTCAGGTGACGTGGGATAGTTGATTCTTGTCTCGTTGTCAGGGGCGGCTTTTTCCCGCCAAATCGTAGGCTTCAGCAACCATGTTTCTCGCAGCAAGAATGACGGGAGCATCGGCAACAATAGCCAACTGCACCAACGCCTCTCTGGGCAACGACTGCTCGCCAGTGCTGCTGCCGGTTACGATCCAACTGCAGATCCTACTCTGCACAGCTCCACGACCACCGAAAAACTAATTCAAAATGCGAAGTTGTACCCCTTATATAACATTCATGGCTGCCTAGGAGACGTTCGTTACTTAAATATGAAATCTGTGCTAGAAAAGTACTGTGTATTTGGTAAATTTACTCTGAAAAATCGACATTATAAGACATTACCTTATATTTGCGTTAATTTCAATAATTGAATGTTATAAATCAATAGATTTAAATATTGGAATCGAAGCGTAGAAAATGTACCGATCGATTGGTGGAAACATTTTGTAAATCGATCGTGAAATGACTTAAAGGGCGATACGGTCAAAATTTGGTCAATATCAACTTGACGTATTTCTTTCAATTTTGCATTTAAAAAACCTGAACACCCCTCATTTTGAAGGTGTGCGTGTGTAAAATGTTGCTCCTATTTTGATTTTGGAATTCACTCTTCAGTTTTCAAAATGCCGTCCAAGCAAGAAGAGCAGCGTATCAAAATTTTGCTCGCGCATCGCGAAAATCCGAGCTACTCGCACGCAAAGTTGGCAAAATCGCTAAAAGTTGCCAAATCAACCGTTACAAATGTAATTAAAGTGTTTGGGGAACGTTTGTCGACAGCCAGGAAGTCTGGATCGGGGGGAAATCGAAAACCGGAAGCCGCTGAGACGACAAAGAGAGTTGCCGGTAGTTTCAAGCGAAACCCTAACCTATCTCTCCGAGATGCCGCAAATAAGCTGGGTGTATCGTCTACAACCGTGCATCGAGCCAAAAAACGAGCCGGACTATCGACTTACAAGAAGGTAGTGACTCCAAATCGCGATGATAAACAAAATACGACGGCCAAAGCGCGATCCCGGAGGCTGTACACGACGATGCTGACGAAGTTTGACTGCGTGGTAATGGACGACGAAACCTACGTCAAAGCCGACTACAAGCAGCTTCCGGGACAGGAGTTTTATACGGCAAAAGGAAGGGGAAAGGTAGCAGATATTTTCAAGCACACGAAACTGTCAAAGTTCGCAAAGAAATATCTGGTTTGGCAAGCCATCTGTACCTGTGGCTTGAAAAGCAGCATTTTCATAGCTTCCGGGACTGTCAACCAAGAAATTTACGTGAAAGAGTGTTTGAATAAACGTCTGCTGCCTTTCCTGAAGAAACACGGTTGTTCCGTACTGTTTTGGCCGGATTTGGCATCTTGCCATTACGGTAAAAAGGCCATGGAGTGGTACGCCGCCAACAACGTGCAGGTGGTTCCCAAGGACAAGAACCCTCCCAACACGCCAGAGCTCCGCCCAATTGAGAAATACTGGGCTATTGTCAAGCGGAACCTAAAGAAGACCAAAAAAACTGATGGCAGGGGTCAAGCGTAAGGCCCGGCAATTCGGATTTGGAAAAGCGGAAGCCTAACTGAATATTTTTCCTGAATTTTATACTAATTGAACTTGAAAAAGAAATTTAATTTGATTTTTTATATAAACGATTTCACCGATTTACACGCGTTTTCCCTTGACCAAATTTTGACCGTATCACCCTTTAGTTATTAACGTTCAAAACCTATATATTTTTCGTGACGCTCCAAATTTTCACAATTCGAACGTGTACCCCAGTATTGAAAACACAAACGTAGTCCTACGTCAAAAAACAATCCATAACCTCTAACCTCCAAACCAAACAATCAGGGCACCGAATGGGTTATGCCCATTACGTTACAAAAAAATAAATTAATTTCCGCAAACCCCTTTCACCCGGTGGTATAAGCTATCGAACCAGGCGACTACGATGACAATCTGTTAGGTACCATACAAGGGAAAACGCGAGGAAGATATTGAAGGTGCTGCCACACGGCGCTTTATATCTATGCTATAGTTCACTATGATATAGCCGTTATAGATATCTATTTCATAGTTCTATGAGATTTGAGGAACGGTTTTGCAAAACTATGGGCTATGAAGTAATAGAAGCTATGTTTGCCGAGCGCTATCACTTAACTGTTTCGGTGTACACACGATTGATTTTCTTTGTGGTCGCATATATTCAGTTGCGAGCTTTTAAAAAATAAATTTGGGAAGTAATCATGGGCACATTTGCTGCAGTTGCTGCGTACATCACTTTAAAAAGGCGGATAAAACGAAAATCTCGCAAAGTCTGGACATAATCGTGAATTGCTCGTCTTGAAGGCTAGGGAATCTGCTGAAAGAGCTGGCTTGTGAAGATCCGGATCACTAGTTCAGGGAAATTCTTCAGAGAAGCTCAGGAGAGTTCTTCAGAAAAAAGTTCATGGAAGTTCTTTAGAGAAATTCGGGGAGGTTCATTAGAAAAAATCAGGGATGTTCTTTAGAGAAATATAGAGAAGTTCTTCAGAGAAGTTCAGAGAATTTCTTCAGAGTAGTTCAGGAAAATTGTTCAGAGAACTTCAGATAATTTTTAGAGAAGTTTTGGAAATTTCTTTAGAGAATTTCAGAGAAATTCTTCAGAGAATTTAAGGAAAGTAATTTCAGGGAAGTTCTTCAGAGGAATTTCAGGAAAGTTTTTCAGAGAAACTACGGGAAGTTCTTCAGAGGAACTTTTGGGAAGTACTTCACAGAAATTCAGGGAAGTTCTTTATAGAGGTTCAGGGAAAATCTCCAGTTCTTCACAGGAATTCAAGGTTTTTTTTTAAAAGAAGTTCAGGGAAGTTTTTCAGAGCACTTCGGGGAAGTTCTCCAGAGAACTTTGGTGAAGTTCTTCAGAGAACTTTGGAGAAGTTCTTTAGAGAAATTCAAGGAAGTTCTTCAGAGAACTTTGAGAAAGTTCTTCAGAGATCTTTGGGGAAGTGCTTTAGAGAACTTCTTGGAAATTCTTCAGCAAAGTTCAGGGAAGTTCTTCTGAGAAGGTCAGGGAAGTTCTTCTGAGAAATTCAGGGAAGATCTTAAGAGAAATTCAGGGAAATCGGTTAAATTCATTGCTTTGTGGTTTCAAATTATTCGTATCGGATCTTAAAGCAGCACAAATTAAATGGAATTGAAATGACAGCTTTATTTAAAATACGTTTATTATTCACAAGAGGAATGGCTGTCAATTTCATGTGATTTTGAAGAAAAATGACAATTTTACAATTGTGTAGGAGCGTTAGACGGAAAACACGTTAGTATTAAGTCCCCTGAAAAAGCGTCATTGATTATTCAAATTGTAAAAAGCAGTTCAGCATCGTTTTAATGGATATGGTCGAGTATTAGTACACGACAATGAAGAAGTCTGCTCATTATAGACGAAATTCGCGTATCTGTCAAGATAAGCAATAAAGGTAGTTGGAATTAAATGGAAATTACTAATCATTCTTCTTATTTTCTAGTTACAGGTATTCCACTAAACAGCTCACACTCTCCATAATTCAAGTTCCGTGGGTTCGGACACGGTTTCCACGCAGTTGGAGAGACGCGCCATCCCATCATATGAAGATTTTTTACGCTGCAAATTGCGCAAATTAGTATTGGCTTTGGTTTTGATCCACTCGGATTTTTAAGTTTCAAAAAGGGGTGATTGTACGTTGGAGTCAGGGATCAAAGTCAAAGGT
The DNA here is from genome assembly GCA_024533555.2 of Aedes koreicus. Lineage (NCBI taxonomy): Eukaryota > Metazoa > Arthropoda > Insecta > Diptera > Culicidae > Aedes > Aedes koreicus. The sequence goes on from JAHHFK020003983.1 coordinate 11,224, forward strand.
AGAACATCGGAACTGGTAGAATCGTCATCTGCCTCTCAACGTCATCATCTTGAAAATACTTAGTACTTAGCTAGGTATCAATATCCCCTGGTCTAGACTTTCTAAGGATGAGGAACTGCAAAGCAGAATAATACACTCACTTTGAAGTATACACTTCCACAGGTGATCGGGATAGGTTGGGTCCCACAACACCGGATGTTTCTCCCACAGCTCAATAAAGTAGAATTTCTTTTCCTGGTCCATTTTTGCTTTAAAAATACCGCGAAAACAGAAACTAGCAAAAAATTCAATTTCATGTCAAACGAACTGTCAAAAAACTTCGATCAACGAACTATGAACAATTCCGTTCGGATGGAATAGTGCATAGCTTAAGGTGCCGCCACACGGCGCTTGAAATATTTGCTATAGTTTACTATGATATAGCCGTTATAGATATCTATTTCATAGTTCTATGAGAGTCGAGAAACTGTTTTGCAAAAAAATATGAGCTATGAAGTAATAGAAGCTATGTAGTAGAAATCTTTTCCGCAGCGCTATCACTTAACGTTTTTCGGTGTACACACGATTGATTTTCTTTGTGGTCGCAAATATTCAGTTGCGAGCCTTTAAAAACTAAATTTGGGAAGTAATCATGGGCACACGAGGCAACTAGGCGGATAAAACGAAAAACTCGCAAAGTCTGGACAAAGTCGAGGATTGCTCGCCTTGAAGGTTATGGAATTTAAGCTAATCTGCTGAAGGAGCTGGGTTATGAAGATCCGGCTCACTGTTTCAGTGAAATTCTTCAGAGAAGCTCAGAGGAGTTCCTCAGAGAAGTTAAGAGAAATTCGGGGAAGTTCATTAGAGAAGTTCAGGGAAGTTCTCCAGAGAAATATAGGGAAGTTCTTCAGAGAAGTCCGGAGAATTTCTTCATAGGAGTTCAGGCAAGCTGTTCAGAGAACTTCAGATAATTCTTTAGAGAAGTTTGGGAAATTTCCCCAGAGAATTTTAGGAAAGGGAATTTATTCAGAGGAGCTACAGGGAAGTGCTTCAGAGAAACTTCAAGGAAGATCTTCAGAGGAATTTCAGAGAAGTTCTTGAGAGAAATTTAGAGAACTTCAGGGAAGTTCTTCAGGGAGCTTCAGATAATTTTTCAGAAAAGTTCAGGGAAATTCTTCAGAGGAATTCAGGAAAGTAATTTCAGGGAAGTTGTTCAGAGGATTTTCATGGAAGTTTTTCAGAGAAACTACAGGGAAGTACTCCAGAGGAACTTCAAGGAAGTTCTTCACGGAAATTCAGGGAAGTTCTTTATAGAAGTTCTTCATAGAAATTCAGGGTAGTTCCTTACATAAGTTCAGGAAAGTTTTTCAGAGAATTTCGGGGATGGTTTCAGAGAACTTCGGGGAAGTTCTTCAGAAAACTTCGGTGAAGTACTGCAGAGAATTTTGCGGATGTTCTTGAGAGAAGTTCAGGGAAATTCTCCAGAGAACATCAGATAATTCTTCAGAGAAGTTTGGGAAAATTATTCAGGGAATTACAGGAAAGTAATTTAGGGGAAGTTCTTCAGAGAATTTTGGTGGAATTTTGCACAAAACTTCGGGGAAGTTCTTCAGAGAACGTCAGAAAAGTTCTTCAGTTATCTTCGGGGATTTTCATCAGAGAACTTCTTGTAAATTCTTCAGAGAAGTTCAATGAAGCAGCAAAAATTAAATGAAATTGAAATGACAGCTTTATTTAAAATCACAAGAGGAATGGCTGTCAATTTCACGTGTTTTGAAGCAAAATTTTAGTTTTCCAATGGTGTAGGAACGTTAGACGGAAAGCACGTTAGTATAAAAGGCCCTGCAAATAGCGTCAGGGATTATTTATAAGCAATAAGCAATAAAGGTAGTTGGACTCAAATGGAAATTACTATTTTTTTCTCATTTTCTAGGAACAGGTATTCCACAAAAAAGCTCATCAGGATTCAAGGAAAATCAAGCTGAAATAATTAAACGTTATTCAACCGTTCAATACGCCACATTAAGTGTGATTGAGAACTTCTAGAATGGAGCTTTAATTCGTGACTTTGAGATGCAGTTATAAGACAATCCACGGTTGAAATGGCGGAATTGCTACCCTGTCTACACAAACAAAAAATCGTGCTGAAAAGTTTTTCGATTATTCTGGTTTCATAACAACAGAACTTACATTAACAGCTGTGATAGTGCTGGAAAAATTCCCAGTTGCCAAAGTAAATCTAGGATATACACGGCCGATGAATCTACCTTCTCGAACGTTCGGAGCTACCCAGTGGATGATTAAGTTTACACGAAAATCGGAAGGTTTATTGCTACACTTGAAGATTGCATAACATTTTGGTCGACCCCGTTCGATAAAGGGATCAAAAATCAATAAGCCACTGAGTAACATCGAGAATTGGAGTGAAATGTGTTCAAATCTGCAGTAGAGTTAACAGCCGTGTAGTCATAAGAAAGAATAAAATTGCTCTCTTGTTGTACTATTAAACTTATGCAACTCCGAAAGTTTGCAGTTGACGGGCTACAAATTGATTATCCAGACTCCCCCGTCGCCCTTCCACCACTGGCTGCATTATTCTTAACCGTCGTTTTTTTCTTCTCTCGTCTTACCTTGTACCGCATCCGACTTAGATTTCCACAGATAATCCCAAAGAAATGGAGCAAATTTAAGTGGCGAAGGCAGTCTTACTGCGAGATAAAGCCAAGAAAGTCACCATAAATCACTAAACTTGTACCATTTATCTTGTCCTTTTCGGCACATTTTCGGGACTGTTGCAATGTCAAATTCGCGGCACTTTTTTTTCGTCCCAGGAGTTGTCTCCTCCGCACACTGATCGTATGCTATGGTGGTGGATTGAGATGTAGTCTCGCGCCTTTCGGGACGATCCAGAAGGCTTTTACCGTTTTGGCGCACCGTGGAAAGGGGATTAGATTAATGGACGTTGATAGCTTTGTGGATGATAATTGAGCCGCAGACCCACTGGGAAACCAAAATTTCCTTAATATTTTCAGAAAGTTCGATGGAATGTGTTAAATTGGAGAAAAGTGATGTTGTATTTGTTTTAATAGAATGTGTCATGATGATTACTAACATCAATCGGCATTCTTATTGTCTTAACTTCAAATGGATTCAAACATTTTGAATTGCTTCAGAGTTCGGATTTTTAGACTTTAAATTCTCTGTATCAGCAGAGAATGAGATTTTTTCAAGATTGAAGTTTCTAGTTAAGACATCTAGCAAGAACTCTTTTTGCCGCTTAGGTCAATAACAGGCATTGTTATTCACAGACGAGAAAGTCTATATTGAGGAACCGTAGAACATTTCGAACGAGGTGAGATGGAAAAGTAGCGTTGATTTACTAAACTGATAATGCACAAATCTTAGATATTAGCAAAACATGTAATATTTATAAAAAAAAGAGACGTATATCATATAAGAAATAAAGTAAGAGTAAAAAATAAGAAGAACCGTTTTATATAAATGGTATACTCTTTGAAACATGTTTTTGTTTAATTTTGTTTAGAATGAGTCCTTGGCCTGTATACAATAGTTAAACTAAATATGCTGTGTAACAGACTAGTTTGCTCATTCGCAGCCCAACAGCATGATGCGTTAGCCATTGGTGAATACAAATAGTAAGTTTCCGTTTTTACAACATGACCTAATAAACCAAGTATTTTCTGAAAGTTATTTTAGTTCTTAGACAACCATGTAAAAGGATCCCTGAATAATATTTTAGTGAAATCAGAAATTGAGCATTAGATGGATTTTGTGAAAAGCTAAGAAGGCAAAAAAATATGTGTTTCCAAAATCGGAAACCTACTGTATTTATATTTACCACTGACATCAACTTAAGAATTTTTCGACAGCAGCACCACCATGATGTTGTCCGAGAGTACTTAAGCACCACCATTGTGGCACGATTTTACTAATCTGACAACATCAAATGACTTCATATTACATACCTGCATAATCACAATTTTTTTCTTGGCAATTTTTTTTTTTTTTTTAACCCTTTTGCCATTTTTTTCTTCTTTTTTCTTTTGTAAAACAACACCACCCCCTCCCCTGAAAGATCAGGAACTAATATGATAACGTCAAAAGACGACATATGTCACAATGAGAAATTTTCCCCAAGATGGCAACTCTCAAGAGCTTCATTTTGCAAAGATAGACTGCGGCGCCATCTTTGCGGCAAGATCTGGAACTAATATGCCAATCTCACAAGACATCAAATGACATACAGCAAAGATAACCTAATGCAAAAAGATACACAACTCCTATTTTCTCATATATTGTGCAAGAGACATCCTCTGCATTGATTAAGGCTGCCATCTGTTGAGAAAAAAGCTCATAAAATTGAACTGCTGAATATAAAAGGTTTATCTTGTATTTCCGAAATCATGCGACAAAAGAAGATACACGGTCTCCGGAATCAACTCATATTTAAATTATAATTCACAAAAACCACAAACAAATGCATGCAGCGAAAACACTCTTGAATATGTTGGAAATCCAGTACAATTTCTTTCACTTCAATGTTATACTTTTGGATTGAATATTTTTTTTTCGATTTACCATTTTTGCCCCGGAAAAGTTAGAAAACAACTCCAATTTTATTCCATTTTGGTGGACGTGCATATGTGAACAAACAAAATCATACATTAGCTTGTTTTGGCCAATCATTCAAAACAGTAATGTAAGTTTTTAAATTAAATGTAGTACGAAAGAGCAACAGAATGTAAAAGGATAAAATTTTCGTTTACATTGATCTTGCTTCTGAACGATTTTATTTCTAGAAATTGTTTTCAAATGGGCGTATTTGGTCGATGGATTTTCTTCATCGACTTTCTTTTTTAATAACCACATCTATTCAAACATATTTCGCTTCAAATAGGCCACACATTTTGATAACGAAATCTGTTTAACTTTAAGATATTTAAAAAAAATGTTTTTGTAGCAGAGAGATTGATGAAAAGGAAAGTCTATGAAGAAAATCGATCAAAGCAGATAAGCCAATTTGAAAAAAGATCGTAGATTTTCTTGTTACGGAAATGATGTGTCGCTGGTTTACACGCTCATTCGGATTTACCCAAAACAAAGTAATTTGTACCAATTTTCATATAATAGGCTGAAACGTCAAACCATGGGTAAGGCGGTTTATGAAAGTTGGTAAATCTTATTCGATTCTTCATAAATCTGGTTCAATCCTTTATTGATCTTTTAGACGATAGTGAGCATCAGCATCAGTCGCCATTTTTCCAAGTGAGGGGTAAAATTTAATAATTTCAAATTTAAAAACGATCATTCACCTTATGGAACAGATTGCAGCGGCAATGGATAATAATTTTTGTTCTATTTTATATTAAATATACAAAAAAATTCCATTCTCAAAATTCGATTAGTTCGATCAGCGAAAGCTAACCTGCCACTTCCAGCAGAGCCTGTTTGAGCTGATCGGACACACGGCCAAGAAATCCCCGGAATGCGTGAGCGATGCGCACCAGCACCGGGTTCTGGACACCGTGATGAGCGTTGTCGAGGATCAACTGCTGGAGGAGAGCTCCTCTTCGTTGATTTCGCTGGCAGGTGTCGTGCAGGGAATGGGGATGGGAATGCCGTGCTGAGATACCCCCTTGACTGGTAAACGAATATGCGACCGATCGTGCTCTTATACTACTTATTGCTTTGTTCTGGTTCTAGCGATTTGTTTGTTTCCCTCTCCCAATGCATAACATGGGTCAGAAATTATCTATTGCTGTTGGGTTTATTTTTGGTATGTACCGACTATTTCACACAAACTTTTTTTTTCAAAGCATAAAAAAGAAAAAGCCTTAATATAGCAGCCTAGGGTATTTTTTTGATTCAATATTCTACCCAATTTCCTTAAAAACTACATTATAATAATGGGCAAAACTAACTCCAAATTAAATAAATTATAGGTTTACACAAATTTAGGTTTACAACCGGTTATCCAATTTTGACTAGTTCCATTTTTTTATAATGTTGGTTTACCTTTACTCAATTTTGGGTAAATCCGGGTGAGCGTGTATAAGGTTAGAAGAAGGTGTTACTGTCAATTGAGTTTGATGTTGAGATTGACATTTTACACGCATCATATTAACAGTGTACTCGTTGGATTTTTGCTCACCAGGCAGCGCTATTCGTGTCTCCTGTGAATCGCAAGAGTCGTGTATCTTTTTGCATTATGTTATCTTTGCATACAGAGAAACATTGCCGAAGACGACAACTCTCTAGAGCTTCATTTGGCAAAGATAGACTGCGGCGCCATCTCTGTGGCAATATCTGGAACTAATATCATAATAGCAAAAGACATTATCCTTAACATTGTGTCTAGGTTGAAATTTCATAATTCTAGAAAGGGTTGAAATCAGGGTCAATCTTGTATGTATGGAAACCACCATCCCTTCATGCTCTTGGCTTGGCAGCTCCACTTAATAGCAAGATCAAATTAGTCAGAGTCACCGATTTGAATTCACAATATCGCTGTATGAAGGGCCAAAAACGGAAGGATGGACCCGTAAGCAGAGACACTCACGCGAAATCCACGGGAAATTGAGAATCTCCTTCCAACGATACGATCCATCAAATCGAATAACCCAATTCGCAATACTTATTAAGCTTTCTACAGGATGGCTTGTTAAGAAGGGCGTGTCCCTCTCACTGAAACTGTTGGAGTAGAATTTGCAGCATCACAATCGAATCGGTAGGATAAAAAAAAAATACTGTTCATTCCCTCCTAGACTCAGGCAGTCAATCAAACCATCGTCCAGTTTCAGCTTGAATGATACCCTGATGCTCCCTCCCAACTCAGGATTTATTATATATAATGTAAATAATATGTCATAATATGTAATTTATGTAGTATGTAATAGAACAATGAAATATACTATAATATTTTAGTAAATATGCCGTAGTTGGAATTCGTCATCCTGTAATTTAAATATGATGTGATGTGAGGTGATAGGAAGCCACCACCAGAGCAGGACTTGCCATGTCGAAGAGTTCCTCCTTATGGCAAGATCAAACTGTTATTATTTATTGATTTATTATTATTATTTATTTACATGGCATAACGTCACAATACTATAACATAGCCTGATACACAATATCCCTCCATAATGCCCGATTCGTGGCTACTCGTCTCCAATCCCTTGGGCACCTTGTACCCCTAGTCCACCTGGTCTGACCATCTTGCTCGTTGCGCCCCAAGGTCAAACTGTACATACCTGTAATACTCATTATTCCGGTGTATGAAGGGCCAAAAACGGGGGTGCGTTCCCGTAAGCAGAAGCACTTACTCGAAACCCACGGAAAGGATAGAGAATCTCATTCCAACGAAACGCTCTTATTTCAGGAAATGAACAGTAGGCAATACTCATTAGGATTTCCATCTGGTGGTTTGTTAAAAATAGGGTTAGCAAACTCACTGTAGACGGTTGGAAGACATTTATCCCTTCGCTGATCTCGATCTGACGATTTCCATCAAGGAAGGTATAATTATCATCCATGACTTGAGCCAGGTAATCACGAATCCCTCATCCCGCCTCTACTTTTTCTGGCACCCTGTATTCCCCCCTAACCCTTCGTTTGTGAATGTATGTATGATATGTACGTTACAACATATATGTATTTTCAAAATATACCTGACATCCACTGGTTTATTACTGAAAAATAAAAATAAGTTATGCATCAATATATTAACAGTCCTGGAAAAGCTGTAAAACAAAGAATATAAATCCAATCAACGAAGATAAAATTTAAATGAAAAGATATTTAATTTGTTTTTTTTAGAACCAACAGACTATTCTATAAGTCGAAGAAAGCACTTTGGGGATCAAAGAGCCCGGTTTGAGGATTCCTGAAATAAATAAAGTAGTTAATGATAATACCACTAAACACAAATATTCAAATACAATCCTATACTGCTTTTAATCACATGCCAGTCTTTTATGGAATAGTAGTTGAAGTTCAGAAAAAGAATTTTAACACTGTTTCACTGTTATGTTACAATTTCATTTTCATTTTCATTTTGCAGCGTTTGGTGGGGCAAGGAGCGCGCAAGTCAATCCAAAGCCGAGGGTTAGGGAGGGGTAATGGCGAACTGGTCTATGCGGACTACTTGAACGCCATGGGAGGTGATAAGGATTAGGTTGGGGTAAGGGGTTTGTAGTGTTTTTTTTTTTTTGGATTCAGATGGCCGCGTTGCTACAAAATGATCTGAAATGTTTAATTTGTTTTTGATTTGAGTGTTTTGATAGTAGTGACGGTATTATAACTTTTTGATCTTAAGAAAGATGAATGCTTTTGATAGCTTGACAGTTTTGATTTCATATCTACTTATTAAGGATACCTAAGCCTAACAAATAAACGAACTGATTAAATACTTATTAAGGACTGATGATACTTCTCTTTGTGTGCTGTCTTTGATTTTTTCGAGGATGCTCCACAGGTACTTTTTCTTGAAATTGATATGATCATTTCCTTATCAAAACCGCACGTAGCCTAGGGCTGAGCAGGTCCTTCGCACTTCAATCGATCCAATTCACAGCCGTTCTTGACCATTAAGGTCAATAAAAGAAAAGAAGAGAAGAAGGTATTAGTATTTCATGGCATGCAGGGCGTATATGAGAGATTATTGGTGATATTTTCACAACGACTTTTCGTTTCTCTGACTAAAATTTTCGAATTCCTAACCCAACCAAACTTGAACAGCACCGACCAGGAGTTATGAAGTAAAAATTAGAAAGGATTGAAAAAAACTGGATTAAATTGTTGTCTAAATTTTAAATTCTAGCCTAGCTTTAGCTTTGGATCTAGTTACCATCTCCATCCCAAATTTTACAATATATCACATCAGAACTAATCTGACACTTGGAAAAGAACAGTTTTATTTCCTATTTAGTGTTTTTTCTTCTTCTATTTATTTATTGTCTTGTATGGAGGATACATGCTATAAACTACATGGTAAGGTAAGGAAGAAAGACTAGCAACCCCCATCCAACCCCAATCACCTCCACCGCCCAACCCGACTGACACGCGCATCCCGCCTACAACGCGCAGATCTCCTCAGCGCCATTCACCAATACTCGACCGTCTATATTAGCACACTACACTGAAGAAGCCCGCACACTGCAGATGAAACACGCGCATCCGTCAAGACAAGCAATAAAGGTAGCTGAGATCAAACGGAAATCACCAATCCCTCCTCTCATTCTCCAGCTACGGGTAAAGAATGTGCACACCAAAAAGTAGTCAACGTGAAATTAGTGGTATTAAATGGAAAATATGAGAAAATCAAAAGTAAATCATTTATTTAAGACTTCATAAAAATACAAATATAAAACATGTACAGTTAAGTCAATTTGACCTGTTATATCCAAATGCCCGCACCTTTCGTATGACACCTTCCATCAGTTTTTGCACAGTGTCATCCGTCACCAATTTTGCAGCTTTCTGCCAGTTACGCCTGAAGCTTTTCTCATCAATTGCTACGCTATTCGTTTTTCGAAGACCAGAGCCCAACACTTTTCGATCGGACGGAGTTCTGGCGAATTTGGCGGATTGCAATAATTTGGGACAATATTTACACCATTAGCAATGTACCAATCCTTAGCCAGTTTTCCGTAGTGGCAAGATGCCAGGTCAGGCCAGAACAGCACCGAACCGTTGTGTTCCCGAATGAACGGCAACAGTCGTTTATTCAGACACTCTTTTACGTAAATTTGTCCATTTAGAGTGCCAGTCGTGATGAAGATGTCGCTTCTGAGATCGCATCCACATATTGCCTGCCATACGAGGTATTTTTTTGGGAACTTCGACAATTTTTTTTGCTTAAAACGATCAGCAACATTTCCTCTTTGCAACGAGGTATAAAACTGTAGTCCCGGTATCTGCTTAAAGTCAGCTTTGCAATATGTTCCGTCGTCCAATATTATGCAGTCGTATTCCTTCAGCATAGTGTCATATAATTTTCTCGATCGAGATGTTGCGCTCTTGTTCTGGCTGTCGTTACGATTTGGAGCAACACCTACTTTGAATGATTTCAAGCCTGCACTTTTCTTCACTTTCTGGACGAACGATGGAGACATTTTCACTTTTTTCGCCACATCACGAACGGAGATATTCGGTTTCTTCTTAAATTCTTTAATCACTTTCTTCCTCTCCGCGACGAAACGAGAATCCTGGTTACCTCCGGAACCGACCTTTCTCTTTAAAGTTAAGCTTTGCTGAAAGTTTTTTAGCACTTTAGTAACCGTCGATTTTGCGATTTTTAATGACTTGGCAATATCGCCGTGCGACATATCTGGATTTTCCACTCTTTTGTGCAAAATTGCTTTGCGCACGCGTTCTTGATTCGACGCCATTTTACTGAATAAAGGTTACTGTAGCCAAACGACGTCTTCATCATAGCACACATACATTAATATTCATGTAGTAGTGATCGGATTAGCAAAGCGTACACGGAGAAGACTGCATTAGGGCATTTCCGACGACTACTTTTTGGTGTGCACATTCTTTATTCCACTAAAAAGCTCAAACTTTCCAGGATTCATACATGGAAAGGTTTATTCTATTGCTTCCAATGGTGTTCCCTTAGCGGGCCCTCCGCGTCCTATCTCTAATATACATGCTTGTCATCGTCAGTCTTAATTAACACTTTTCTGTGACTATTTGCTTCATTTTGAACAGTCAGATAATTACCTTATACTTTTACACACGTTTTTCAAGAAAAGGTATTAGGTGCGCAACTAAGTTCTTGCTGTTTTTTGGTGAAAAAGGAACTTTATTTTGAAAACAAAGGTTACAAACGAATTATCCAAAGTATTGCCCATCACTAGCTACGACTTTTTCCCATCTTTCTGGTAGAACGTGAATATCATTTCGATAGAACTGTTCGTCTTTTGATGCTATCCAAGAATCAAGCCATTTTGAGATGTCATCATATGAGTGGAATTGCTGACCAGTGAGACCATGTGCCATCGAACGGAACAAGTAATAATCGGACGGTGCAATATCAGGAGAATATCGCGGGTGGGGTAGGACTTCCCATTTGAGCGTTTCCAAGTAGGTTTTCACGGGTTTCGCAACGTGAGGTCGAGCGTTTTCATGCGCAAGAATCACTTTTTCGTGTCTGTGCTCGTATTGTGGCCGTTTTTCGTGCAGTGCTCGGCTCAATCTCATCAATTGAGTTCGATACCGTTCCCCGGTAATGGTTTCGTTTGGTTTCAACAGCTCATAATAAATAACACCAACTTGGTCCCACCAAATACACAGCATAACCTTCGCAGCGTGAATATTCGGCCTAGGCGACGATGTTGAAGCATGTCCGGGCAGTTCCCATGAATGTTTCCGTTTTAAGTTACTGTAATGAATACCCTTTTTCGTCACCCGTCACAATGCGATGTAGAAAACTTTTCCTTTTTTGCCGCTGGAGCAGTTGTTCACAGACGAAAAAACGACGCTCAACATCTCTTGGCTTCAAATCGTAAGGAACCCAAGTTCCTTGCTTTTGAATCATTCCCAACGCATGCAATCGCTTAGAAACGGCTTGGCGGGAAACTCCTAATCCTGAACCAAGCTCTTCTTGGGTTTGACACGGATCCTCATCGAGCAATGCCTCCAATTCAGAGTCTTCGAAGTTTTTTGGCCTTCCTTCACGCAGACGATCATCAACACTGAAATCACCGTTTTTGAAGCGACGAAACCAATCACGACACGTTGTTTCACTCAGAGCAGCATCGCCGTAAACTTTTTGGAGCTCTCGATGTGCTTCAGCCGCCGTTTTCTTCGAATGAAAGAAGAAAATCAACACTTCCCGCAAATGACGATTATTTGGCACGAAATCAGACATCTTCAAACAACCAAAATATATAACACTAAACTAAAATCACTGATTTGGCAAAGCGGTTTGTTTACCATATGTCTGAGCTTGGTTCATGACGCTTGAGATGTACAACATTCGACTAGCACTTACTACTGGCACCATCTATTGCTAAACAGCGGGAACTTAGTTGCGCACCTGATATATGGACATCAATGTCTGTTCTCTGTGGTAAGAAGTTTAAGAGTGAATTGGGGGCTAGGCGGTGTTTTACATTTTGTGTTTGGTGCTTTTATTTAATCGCTCTGGGGGGGGGGGGGGAAATATATGTGGAGAATATGTTATTTTTTCTCCTGGGGGGGTTTTTGTGGTCTCACATGTTTTTTTTTAAGAAAAGACAAGCCCCCTCCGCCGAGGGGGGGAGAATTATTTTACGTGAGGGGGGGGTCTCTTTTCTTTTTAAATAAAAATAAAAAAAATGAATTTTACAATCAATAAATTATTATGCTGCTCCGTTCTCCTAGTTAAAAAAATAATTTAAATTGGAAGGGGGCCAAAGGGGCTGAAATTATTAATTAAATGCGAATGGAATATATACCCTGCTTGTACACGAACATGCTGAAATGCTGAAAAACATTTCAGCATGTTGGCGTATCCTGGGCAATCCTGTAATTTAAATATGGTTATAAATTAAATAATATGATGATATTATTAAAAAATTAATGATAGGCATATGATAATAATATGCAGCTTTGTGCACCGTTACTGCTAAATTAGTGGAAGATGAATGTAACTCTGGAATGTGAAGGTCATATTGCAATTATATAAAAAATAAAATACAGCTATTTGCCTCTATGCTGCGATGTTAGATGATTGAAACTCTGAAATGGCGAAAATTTCCAAAGCCATATAATGAAAGAAAGTTGATCACGTGTCCTAGCAGAATAGCAAAAAAAAAATGTAAGCAAACAATAAGCCGAAATAAATTTCACATGATTATGATTACTGCCCAAAAACGGAAACTTAATATATCCACAAAAAAAGAAAAACACAGAAATAGAAAAGGAAAAAGAGAAAGGTATTTAGAATTCTCCGATAATTCTTGTTTCCTACTGGGCCAATAAATTGTTCTTTATATCTGTGAAATAGAAAATGAAGGATCATTATCCATTTAAGTATTTTAATTATTATTTTTTTTTTTTTTTTGATGAAGAAGGAAAACAAATCTAGTCGAATTGGTTACATGATCCTTTCTAAAAAAAAGGTATAACATAAGACTATCTTTTCAAATACATAACGTGCGTAAGGTGGGCTTAAACTTACGACGATGCATGAATGCGAAGCTGAAAATAGAGTTAACAATATTTTGAAGGGATGTTATAATATAAAATGATTATCAAAATTATATTGGTACTGTCTGAATGTCTGCAGATTGTGATCCTGTTGCAATAGTAGACGAACTTGCATTATTATTGCTACGAAAAATTAAAATTATTATACAATACTTGGGAATTCCATGGATGATCCGAAATTATATACCGTACATAGAATACTGTCATTTTTCGTGGTACGGTAAGATTTCAGCATGCTACCTTACCAGGGTCGCGCTTCCTACATCGTGTTGGTGGGATTTCCTCCTAAGGTATAGCTGACGCTATACAGCGATTCTTACTCAGCCGCAGGATGCCAGGACAGACGCTGTTTGAACTGCACGTCCTTGGTGGACAGACGCTCGGCACGCACCTCCTCAATCTAGCTAAAGTCAGAAAGACAACAGTGCCCAGGCTGCACTACCCGCTAAGTACGCAACCCTTAGCTGGCGGTCTTTGTCATCTCTTGACCCGTGGAAGCATGAGGTAGGAACTTGTGAGGACCATAGCTATGTTGCGGGGACGCACGCTCCTGTCCAGTTGTCGACTCGCCATTTCGCAGCCCAGGGTTGAAATCCGGGTCAATATTGACCCTAATATCTTATGTGTCAGTTTTTTTTACTACCCGGGGAAGGTTAAGAAAGTTAGTCGTGATTTGTAATGAAAATGTTTAACCAAAAAATGTTGTTTTGGATGAATTAAAATAGCTGTGCAGAGAATCATTCGGCAGCTGATTGAAAACTGTTGAACAGGATGGGTTAGAGCATGAAATTAATTACGAATCAACGTCGAAAATTTGCAGTTTGACTGATGAACAAGCTAGTGTTATTTTAGAGGCGGCTTTTGATGAGATCAATCTGATTATAAATGTATTATAAAAATTCTATTTTCAAATCATACTAAATACGTGCATGGTTTGGAAATTTAACATCTCCAAATCTTGCTGTGCGTACCCATATCCAAATTATATCGATAATGTTTACATGTGGAGCTTATTGCATGTGAAAGTTTCCTCGGTATGGGTGTGATTCTCCAGACATTCTGAATTGGTCAACAAAAGGATTGTTGCTAACAGATTTCTTCCATAATACCATAGCTGGTCAATGGATGTAAGATTGAACACACACACACACACACACACACACACACACACACACACACACACACACACACACACACACACACACACACACACACACACACACACACACACACACACACACACACACACACTCACTCACTCTCACACACACACACACATACACACACACACACACTACTTTGACTACTATTCGTTGCAATAGATCAAAAAACTGGTCGCAGTGGAAAATGTACCCAGCCAGAAAAAAAAATAAAAATTCGTTGCAAGCGTTCTGATTACAAGACGTTCCCGGCCTCTAGATATTTTAATCATAACACTTCCCCAGCCAACGGTGTAAACAATGACGTACTGTATAGTATTTACTCTTTTCTTTTCAAACACCGAGGAGACGAACAGTTGTCCAACTTATCTTTTGTAGTCATTTCTTGATAACATTTTTGAATTTGATAATTACCGGAATAAAAAGCTATAAAATGTAATAAAATAATTAAAATAAAATGTATTGTAACCATACAATAGAATCAATAGTATGTACAATTGATCGTATGGTTCGCAACAAAAAGATAACATTAAGACTTATTGTTTCTACAATAGAATCTATTGTAAATTGAGGCATCAACAATAGAATAAGGGGGTTGTTATGTATCTTAACAATAAAAAATATCACTTTTTCTGAACAAATTTGAATTAATAACTATTAATTGTATTGTTTCACTATTACCACAAAACTTCAACTCAGTGGACGCAGTGGTTCTACGCCCCAACAAAAAAAAGCAAATTGTTTCACTATTGTTGAAAATTCCAGAATATGGGGGGGTATAGTAGATCTATTGTAATTTCAATGTGCTCTTTTGAGTTGTCTGATACATGAACAGAAAGATTCATGGTCGGCAGTACATTCTGTTGTTATTGTATAATATTAAATTGGTATTGTACCGTCATTTTTATCCGGGTACCTACTTCCTTTGAAAGGAAAAAAAAGATCAATCCACTTGCAACATGCTGATTAAAAAAAAACAGATCGATTTTTTGCTATCGATTCAATAGGTAAATCGATCCACGGCCCGTATGAGAGAGTCGATCATGAAGATCAATCTTTTTCTGTAGATCGCCCAATCCTACCTCTCGTCCTTCTGATGAGGTGGCAAAGCCTCCGTGAAGTCAAACCGTTTCTTCTGAGAAAACCCTCTGACTACGAGCCTTGCTTTCGGGCTGTCCTTCATCACCAGGCCTGATGCAAACTATCCACATACGCGTTATCGCCTAGCGCTCCTCCAAAAGTTTTCATAAGGATAATGTTCCTTTTCTCTATAACGAATCCAGCGCATCCTGAATCGTTGTGTTTTTAATCCAGCAAGGGTATCCGGCAAATTATTCATGTTATTCATGGCATTAAGCACAACTCCAGCTAAGGTCATATCATAATCGTTATGCCAAGACGTTCCGCTTACGGGGAGGATTCATTTCACAAACGGTTTGGTCAGTTACACATACTTCACCAACGGCAGTTTTTGTGAGTTATTTATACCTGCCCGATAACAAGGGCGAGACTCTGCGTGCATACCTGATCTGGTGAGGTGTGTTGATAGCATGAGATAAGACCTTTCACCATGGTGAAGGTGAAACATGAGTGCGAAATTTACTTTGCAATACGCTTCACCTTACATTCATTTCCAAGCTACATATCCGCCGACTTGATGAGACTAAAAAAAGTGCTTATGTAATTAAAAAATGGCTCTATATAACACAGTGATAAATAAGGATAATGGATGCTCTAATCTCAACCCTATGATAAAGTTTATTTTAAAAATGTTTTCAACATAAGCAGAATGATGTTAAACACGTCGGTTTATTAGTTTGCTATGTATCTACCGACTGCACATTTTATTCGTAGCTTACTCGTTGACCTTCAAGCAAGTGGCGGTGAACTGAAATTGGTAGTTTGAAGCGAATTAAATCTCGATTTAGGATGTGCGGCAGCTTTTATGTTAAACATCAGATTTGATCAGCAGGACACTGGACAAATTTGTAGCTTATCAATATAGGTCAATATTTTAAGTAAATCATTGTTGAACCTTACCGTCATAGCTGCAGTAGTAATGTTGATGCCTAGTTTAAATGATGCTACATCGTACAGTATAAGAAATTACCACAAGCTACTCCCACAGCTCCGACACAGCTCGGCTAGAACTCTTGGGCTGTGGATGTATGTTTCCGTAAAACATGATTTGCACTATCCACCAGGATATGAAAAAACCATAAACAGAATATCAGAACCGGTGAATGCATGTAGGGTGTTTGAAATGTTCGTCTAGAATGAATAAAAGACACCATTTACTTCAACTTGGAACTCTTATGTAACAGGAATAGTTTAAATTGAATAACTTTCTAATGAAGTTTGATCACAGACGTTCTTATCTTCGAATGATTTTCATTTTCAAATCACATTAGGGTTGCTTTGTTTTTTTTTACAATAAAGGAAGCTGGAAATGGAACGAGGCATGAGTTGGCATGAACAGTTGTCTACGTTGCAACAAGTAGTTGATTCGATTTTTGTTTGCCATTCACATGGAATAAATTCTAAGAATATATATTGAGCTGCTGTGTGAATGGAAACAGATTTGATATTTGCACTATTTTGGCACGAGTATGTACTGAAGCTGTTTGTTGTGGAGTATGTTTTGATCTCTTGCAGGCGACGTTTGTCTCATGTTTTACATTTGCGCAATTATTGTCTGACTTATTTTTCATTTGAAATCTATTTTCGGATGTCTGTGATAAGATTTCAAGTTTTCAATTCACAAAACAAATAAACCGTAACAGAGTATCACCAGGTGGCCTTCCGGTCGATCCGGAACAATCGAAAAAGTGATGGATTTATGAATTTAATCTTAGAATTTCTCGGTATTGTTTGACGTAGGACTTAACCATCATTCTCGATTCGGATTCTGATGGGAACGGTTGATATTCCCAGCTTCAGCAGCAGAACGACCATTACTGGCACAACTATACCACCATTACTATCACCGCAGTCACAGCAGAACCGGGAGCTTGGGCCGTCGTAGTACGACGCCAATTACGTATCACGGTCCGGATTCTATTCAACGATCGGAGAGGTTTCATTACATCTCGGGCGGTCTAGCTCGAGAAGCCGTTCGTACGTTAGCCTTGTTTCCTCCGCGGAATTGGAACTCCCGGAACAGCTTGACCTTGTTGATACTTAGCTCTCTGTGTCGCAATCGGAAGCCTTTCATCCAGCCACTGCTAATGTCTACTGCTGATTCAGTTCATTTGTTAATTTGGAGTTTTATCGTTTTTTAGTTTTGTGTAGATAGTTTCTCTTCCCATAAATCGAAATGTTCAAAAATGAATGTTCGACGTTGGAAAGGGGCTGATGAAAATAAATCTGGATTTGGGCAAATTCAACGCAACCCATGGCCCGTCCATTGCTAGAGTGGCACTTAAGCCATCGGTTAATTAAAGTATTGTTTCCCTGCTCAGTTATACAGAGTCCTCAACAATGGTTAGCAAATGGTTCAAAATTATCTTCTTCTTTTCATTCAACTAAATTTCGTTTCATTTCTGAGCCTGCGACCGCCACAGACCTTAGCTGCGAAATGGACGCTTTTATGAATTTTGCATTCGTGTGACTCTTTTATTTCCACACAGTAAAAAATAATGAGAAGTACATGTGATGCAAAACGTTCAAATGGTAAAAATATATCGATGTAATCCATATATTGAGAAAATTCAGGTTGCTGCGATGGGTGAATCCGGATATGTAAGTGTCAGTGAACAGCTCAAAACGCTAAGGATTTTGTAACGGCAATAACAACTGCTTCACCCGATTCAACATTTGTTACTTCATTTACAATTTACTATTTAACAAGTAACCGAGTTTAAACTGCTTTTAGAAGCCCCAGTCAAAAATGTTCGCCCTCCGCTTATAAACGCTGTGCATGAGCATGATTGACCGCCCACGGATGCCATTCCGTTATTGCCAGACCAGCTGTATTTGCACAAAGAACCAACAGATGATGTTTGGGACTAACATACATCTTCAATGTGTAAAAACTGGTGACCCATTATGCAGCAAAACCGACGCCGGCCGTGCCCGAATGCTGGTCAAGTAGGGAATGGGAAGGAACGTGTTGACATGATACTCGCTTCGAAGGAAGCCGAGAAATCCTCTGCACTTCTACGAGAAATCACTGGAATGTTGGATAGTTGGGGAAAGGTTAGCAGCAGGGTTCGTTTTGGTTAACGATACGCTGAAAGTATGCAGCACTATCCGCCAAAAGCAATGCACCGCTCCAACGAGACTAAAAAGAGACAACAAAACAAAATAAAATAGACAAAATATAATAAAACAGGATATTAGATATTGTCTTCAAAATATGGTAGAAATAAATTATTTGTTGCTTTGCAAACCAGCTCTCCTCGATGTACTAGATGGCAGAGTCCTGCGGGACCCGCCGCTGCTGCCGTCGATACTCGTCCACATCAACCCGACCGTCGCCGACGTGTCAGAAACCTTCCGGTAGTAACATGATATCTGTGTCTAATACACTCTTCTTGCACCGATCAATTTACAAACTAAGCCTGCACACCGAATCAAAATTCACTTTGGCACGGTTGTGGTTTTTTCCTCTACAAGTTCTAGATATTGGCACTTTGTTGCAGGAAACATAATCAATAAGAAAAATAGACTCGTTTATAATCTCTAACTTTACACGGTTGCTAAACAATACACACTATCTTCCCCCACATACCCGCGAACGACGACACTTTGGACCTGAGCTCGCTTGAGGAAAAATCACCAACACACAACAGCGCACTTGATTGTATGCAGTTTTCCGAATGAATCGTGAGCACGGCGCGATCCCGTGACACGCAACACTCTTCTAACTTCAGCTCACCAGAATCAATTGCACACGCACACTAGTAATCCGCGATGCGCGACGAGGTGCTACTGCCGCAGACGTCGTACTAGATGATACCGTTATGTTGTTGTTGCCGCTGATGCGATGCAAACTACTGCCAACACACACAACCACGTACCTCTCTATCTTTACGTTTTAATGAATCGTATCCAGGGTGGGCGAATAAACAAAAAATTCAATCCACCAAACTCACACCAACACCACTGCGCTTCTCCCAAAAAGTGCAAACGCGAGCGACAGACAGAGAGAGAGAGCTATCAGTTCAGCGCAAGAGGGAGAGGTTGAGCGAAAAAAAAATTCGGCAATAAAACTCCTCTTCACTGTCAATGGAGGCTGAGAACCAAGCAAAAAACATATTTTTTCACCACTTTTCCAAACTTTTTAGCGACGGAAAATATCACTTCCACAACGTACGCGATTTCTGCTAGCCTGGAAAACACTTTTCAGGAGCTTTCGAGTGCGATTTCACCGGCACAGTACGGATTTTTTTCGCAAGCACAGGGTCGATGCGTTTTCTTCCTCGAGACGATATCGCCATTTTTTCCCTTCCCTTTATAAACGCTGAATGACAGCTAAACGAAAAAAAACAGCATGGAAGCTTTATCCGAAAAAAAATTCAATGTTAGACGGTTTTTATCTACACGATCATGTAAAATCATATGCATGTGCATTGGAGAACGTATTCAGTGAGATTTATGATTGTTGAAACGTGTACTAATGTATGTTCCAATGAAAGTACACGTATTTTCCAATGTTTATCAATGCTCCAGGTATGTGCATTATTTTCATGGGAAATTCAATGAAGCAATTGATTACATCGATATATTTTTACCATTTTAACGTTTTACATCACGTGTACTTTTCATTATTTTTTGCTGTGTAAATGTAATGCCATGTTGGTTGAAACTGACCAGATTTTAGGAACGTGTTTAATAAACCGCTGTAATGTTGAAATCACGAACTTCAGCCGCAGCCGGAATGTTTATTTTAAAGAAATGGATGTTGTATAATCAATTTGATATTTTTCATTAATTAAGATTTTTCCTACCACTTGCCACTGATTCATTGCATGTTTGGATTATCAAATTATTGATTGGAGCAGTTCATAAGCCAATAATTTCTCTCTCGATTTTCATCCCTTCCGCTCTCGCGTGAAAAATAATGTAATGTAATAATATCTGAAGTAGTTCATGTGAGATTTAATTGAGCAAATATTACAACATGTGATTTTTAAGTCGTGTAAATTTAAAACTTCATGTGATTTTGAAATTATTTGCATGCAATTTTTATGTGCATGAAAATAGATTGAAGATTACAAAATAATTTTAACTGTGCAGTCTATTTGACTCAGCGTTAGTATTTTACACTGGGGACGGTCCTAAAAGAATTCAGTTTTAGACATCAGCTCTCACGAATATGGATTTCCGCACAGCTCGAAAAAGTAGTGTGAATTTCTGTTCAATATCATGCACATAAATGGAGCGTCATTAAACATAAACAACTAAATTATAAATCGTGTTATATTTTGGGACACTGCATGCATTGCGGATATTATTGTATGCAAAAGCTCTTCTTTCGTAGAACTATTTCATGCAAGTTGCTGCTTCGTGTGGAATGAAATAAAATTTTACAAGCTCTGATATTTACATCACAAAGAAAACTCAGATTTTTTTTCTGTGCGGAAAAACTGATGCTGTTGATCAAAGCAACGATGGATCGAGTGATGTGTGTCGTCCGAGTATTCGGGACACTCTCTAGTCCCGTCAAGGTGATGGATTGTCGTGTTTGTGGTTTAACATTGCATTGGAGGGTGTGATTTGAAGAGCTGGGATAGACACGAGTGGCACAATCTTCAGGAAGTCTGAACTATTTGGCTTCGCCGATGACGTTGATATCGTAGCACGCAACATTGAGACGATTGCGGAAACTTCAACTTTAAGGCCGAAGCTGGTAGGATTGGGTTTGTGATTAATGCGTTGAAAACAAAATACATGAATGAAAGAGGCTCACGAGAAGACAATGTTAGCCTCCTACCACGAGTTCAAATCGACAGTGATGAAATCGAGATAGTAGACGAATTCGTGTACCTGAGCTCATTCGTGACCACCGATAACGACACCAGCAGAGAAATACAAAGGCGCATTATGGCTGGCAACCATGCCTACGTTGGACTCCGAAGGACGCTAAGATCGAACAAAGTTCAGCGAACTACAAAGTTGACCAAGACATACAAGACATTAATTAGACCGGTAGTTATCTACGGCCACGAAACATGGACATTGCTAGGGGAGGACCAACGTGCCCTTGGTGTCTTTGAACGGAAGGTGCTGCGTACGATCTTTGGTGGAGTGCAGATGGCAGACGGAACGTGGAGGAGGCGAATGAACCACGAATTGCATCAGTTGCTGGGAGAACCTCCCATTGTACACATCGCAAAAATCCGTCGACTACGATGGGCTGGGCATGTCGCAAGAATCTTGGAAGTAGAAGGCGACCTGAGGACCCTCCGCAGACAGCGAGGCTGGTGAAGTACAGCCATCGACCGATTACAATGGAGACAACTTCTGTGTACAGCAGAGGCCACACCGGCCTTGGTCTGATTGGTAAGGGAAGGTACATCAGCTTTCAACTGATAATTTGGACGGGACTTGGCTAGACTCTCTGTCTACCTGGTTTCATCAAATCAATTCTTTTTCAAAAATTCAATGTGTGCGGTTGTACAGTGTATTAGTTGATGAATGTGAGATTCGAGTTCAAAGCTGACTAAAATTAAATTGGTACGCCCCTCGCTTACCGCTAGCACGCCTCTAGTGTTGGGAATCGAAAATCGTTCACAGTGGATTGTTTACACTTCTATAGAGAACAACTGGTGCAAGTTTGATCAAAGTAGTCGATCCCGTTCAGAAATAAGGTCAAAAGGAACTCGAAAGAAGAAAAGATATTGTGTACAAACACCTGGAAAATCCGGATTCGTCCGGTTCCAAGCTGGTTAAAGTGCTGAAGATGCCGAAAACAACAATTTTTCGAGTGCTCAATGCTCAGTGCGGATAATCCATGCCAGGGAAGGATACAAGTCCTACAAAGCCAGTACACATCCAAACTGGCACATGAAGGAAAATTCCGTTGCCAAAAAGCGTGCATGCCTTTTGTACGACCATGTTTTAAAGAAACACAAGGGCTGCACTTTGCTCGTTGATGAAATGCCAGACTCGATTTTAAGCAGCTCCTCGGTATAAAGTTTTACATCGCCACTGGATGTGGGGATGTGCAGGGTAGATTCAAGTTCGTGTTTGCCGACAAGTTCGGTTAGCGATTTGCAGTTGCGGCCTGATAACGGAACCATTCGGCACATCCTCGACAATGACATTGCAGGTATATATCGAAGAATGCCTGAAAAAGCGTGTATTGCCGTTCTTCCGCAAGAGGCAAAATCATCTTTTTGCCCGCTACTACGCCAAGGTTGTTCTGGAGTGGTATACTACAAACAAGATCCTTTTTGGCCCCAAGCTAATGAATCCTCCGAATTGCCCGGAATTTCGACCAATCGAAAAATACTGGGCAGTTTCAAAGCAGTGACTTCGACGAAGCGGCGTTGTATCCAACTAATGCTGTGACTTTGAAGTTTTATTAAAAGTACTGAAAAGCAACCATTAATAGAATTTCTCAACCGTATCACAATTTACTGGTTTCTGTGCGTACCAATTTACTTTTAGTCATCCAACAAGCCTGCCAAACAAGAAGGATTTGTATTTGCATTAATAGTACACAGTTTGAAAGAAACCTGTCATTTTCTGCGTTATCTAATGCAGATAAAGGGAACGCTAGATTTGGAAGGAATTTATGGGATATCTCATGTAAATTTAAGCCAGATAACGCCTGAATGTAATCTTTTGTATGAAAGATTACAAATATTGTTGTATAGCGCATGGAAGATTGCAAACAATTCCCTTGTTTACGCTGCCTTTGGCTTGGAATAAAACGGTAGGAAATTTTACGCGCCTGTTTAAATTCATTATTTTTTCTGTGTATTGCAGCATTTGGAAAAAATCATTTTGTGTTTCTCAGCTTATATTTACGGCAAGATATGTAAACTATCATTTTGAATTTTTTAGTCTTTTAAATTTAAGAACAGACGCAAATTTATGATTAAAGGGCGCTATTTTTATGTACATCTAAGAAGACTTGAATTTACATGATTTTTCTAAGAGTGCAAAGAATGAAATTTCAAGCACTGAACGAGAAGAGCTTCCAAAACATTCTTACACTAGTGATGAACGCGGAAATATTCGAAAAACTTGCTATTCCTCCTGCTTTCAGCACATCAGTCTCACCATGTGGGTTATCAGCAATTAATTGAAAACCTAAATGTAGCCTTTTCATGCACTTAAACATCACATTGCATACTAAATTTAATAAAATGCATTTTCCATAGAGTTTGCGTAAAAAGTTGTATACCTACGTGTTAGGGAGTAATTGCAAGAGACAACTATCCGTATCCACGTTGCCAGCTCGAGGTAGGATGAATTACTACTTTCTATGTCCCTATTTTAAACGGAAATTAGATTTAACCAACAAATATTGGCTCAAGGTGCTTGCCATACCCATTATTTATTTAGCTAACACCTTTACCTATTCAATTATCGTTTATGCGTTTGCATGAGAGTCACCCATAATTCATCTAAATTTAAATTTCAAATTGATTTCATTCAGACTCTGCAATCACAATTCTTTATAATACAAACGGGAATAAAATTTCAAAATGGACTCAAAATAACGACAGTAACGTATGGTAGGTCACACCTCCACTGGCATTTGGGACTTAGATGTCCACTACAATTCGATGACTACACTAATTAACTGGATAATTAAATAAATAGAGGAAATTAAATTATTCCCGATCCATGCTAATGTGCTTTATAGCACCGAATAAATCATTCAAAATAGAAGCCTAACGGGATTTGGAGCAGTGGTATTATCTGTCCACCGATAAACGGACTCAGTGTCACCTACTGGGTAGAGCGGAATCATTTATTCACATTGCACCATTTTATGACTCGCCATCCGTCCTTTGTTGATTGAAGCGGTGCAGGGGGTTGTTGTGTTGCAAACCAGATTGTGTTTGAATATTTCACCCACGCAGCAGCCACACTTCGCTGTTGGTATAATAAAAAACAACCGCACATGAAATTATTTTTATGATGCCACAAAACTGTCAAAGAGAAATGCATAAATGCACTTGGCTCGGGCGCTGATAAAGGAAATGCTTTTCACTACCATCACCCGCTCGACCAACCTTCCCTAGCGTTATGATTCACTCAGTTAATTTTCCGCAAGCGTACATTCTGTGGCCTTTCTCCTGCTGAGCAACGATGCCAACATATCTGAATGTAGATCCATGCGGTTCTACGAGCTCATTATCATTTGAATATCGCAAGCGCGTTCACTCGCGTATCATACAAATGTAGTCCTGTTGGCCTTTTCGAAAAGCATGCCGTATAGAGATCCGTGCATCAGCACAACAACACACTCCCATACAAACATACCTAAACGAAAACGAACGGACGGATGATGCAATTTTTCAATGTTGGACTGAATACAAATTTTGGACCTGGCAATACAAAAGCTACACGGACCATGGATGATTGCGATGCAGCGCACGATGTTTGCAGTTTGGCTGGGGTGGGGTTGCTTCCTGTTGGTTGTTCCTTGTTCCAGTTCTGTACTAATATAGAAACAAATGCGTGGCCATGTTACCGTGCGGTTGCATTTGAGACTTCTGTGTCCTGTTGACGAACGAATTGGAATGTGTCTTGCGATGGATTAGTTTTACTTAAGCTACCATCAATTGCCTAAATCTGGGACTTGCATCTTTGCATTGCTTTGTAGGTTTGGTGGAAAATGGCTAACCACAGTTTCCTGAACATTCAACGCCTGTTTGTCAAAAATTCGGACAAGCATATCTTTAAGCACAAAATTTTCGGTCTATGGCAAAAAAATGGGGAAGTTAGATTCAACCGTAAATTCCTGAGACCCTTAGCACTTTTATGCAAACGAGGGCCACCAACACAAGGAATAACATTTCCCTAAAATGATGGTGATGCTACTTTCCGTGAGGGTGCTGAGAGTTTTGAGAAATTTCCGTTTGAATCTTACTTCCCGTCTTTGTTTACAAAACCAGATACGTCTGTTTGAAAAAGCACTCTAGAATTTGTTATTAGATATACTTGTACATGTATTTTTAATTTCCATGAACAAATTCCGGGAACTTTACGATTTAGTTACTTATGTTTTTCAAAGAAGCAATTTATCATAGCCAGAAGTTTGAAGGAATGAACTGCATTGAACCTGTGAAAATAGTTTTTGAAGAAAGCGGATTCATTGACCGCTGTTCATTACTAGCTAGAATTATTTTAATTTAGCTTTTATCATTGTTCTATGATTTTATAGTTATGACTATGACACTCACTTTGAGGGACTGATCGTAGTGTGCGGGGCGCGAAGCGAGACGTGAAAAAAAAATTTCTTGTCAGATTTTGATTTTATTTTTGATTTTAGTTTTATTTGTATTTTTTTTTAAATTTCGGTCGTGGAGTGCTCTCCAGAGTGTGCTTCCATTGATAGTTACTGGACTGCCAACCGACCACCATCATACTTTGTGCGTTGCCCCACGGGGTCCTTGCTACGATTGTGTGTGCCTTGCTCAATGCCCTGCGATGTGGATCAATCGTTTCTATGAAATCTAGCATGTGAAGTTTTTCGACAATGTTTCGACGTAATTATCAACTGGACTGAAGGTGAAACTGGAGGGAGTCCTCTTTCCATATGATTTAAAGGTTGAGTTAATTATCACTTCACGATTTTGTTGACTAAAAATCACAAACAAAACAAAACAAACAACGCTGAAATTTCTAACCAATAGATGCTCTTGTAGAGTAAACGATCCTTGACAATTTCACGCCTGAAGTCCTAATAGTATTTGAGGTTTGTGCTCAGAAAACTTCGAAGCGATAGGGACTTGATCCAGTATGTCCTTAATCCTGTGCTTCTAGTCCGATTATGAAAAAAATTTGCGATTGAACGATACCCGTGTCTTCAGTCTTCAGCTGGAGATTATGGGCATTGCTCGATGCTAGTTGCCTGATCGGGCTTTCTGGATCGGATTCGGGTAAATGGAATACAGCTTAGTACTTTTTACTTTTTATATTGTTGATATCAGTAGAGTTTTAGCTCCCGTAACGTTTGTTGTTCAGCGGGGGAAATTCCTTTAATCGTACATATTTTTTTTGACTGTTTGGTTCAATCTAAAGCTATTTGCAAACGAAGAGTATGTGAATGTGTAAGTGTAAGTGTGTGTGTGCGTGTGTGTGTGCATTAGCCTGAGACAAAATTAAAATTCCAGTTCTCCTTTGATTGTTGGGATCCTTTGGGGTTCTATAATAACTGTGAAAAATTTCAGCTCGATCGGTAAAACTATATTTTAGCGCCCGCGGTTTTAATTTTCCATAGGATTTTCTATGGGGAAACTTACTTTTTCCAAGAAAAATCTGTCGAGGTGACCCGCTATCCTCTAAAAATAATTCAGTCCAATCAATCTTTGGGAAATCTTCCAAGGAAACATAGGGGCAAGACACTGAGCAATCCTTAGTATATCTGAGCAATTATGAGCATCTCTTATTCACTGGATTCATATTGGGTATTCAACATTCCTACCTTTTGTAAGGCTTGGTTTTGACAGTGAAATTACATAATCAAAACAAGAAAGTTCTGTCGTGAAGGGTTACCGTATCAACGTTGTGGTAATCCTCACCCACTAGTCATTAAATTAATATGTAATTGATAATAATTTGAATAGATTGTGTTGTTTTTAGGTTGGTTGGAATTTGTGTCGGTCCCCCAGCCCAAGCACAGCCCATTGCCAGCCCCCATCTACTATTCACCTGAAGCCGACCACCCCGTATGAAAATCAATTAGTCGCGCCATCATCCTCCCTCTAAGTATGCAACTTAAAATGATCCTACAGAACTTTCACTTCTGGACTCCGAATTAGTGTCCGCATTCCGACGCAATCTGCATCAAAACGACTCTATCCGATGTTTGTCCTGTTCCCTCAAATCGAATATGCGTCACAGCAATGCATCCCACAGTCGACGCCAACGTCGAATTGGTTGAGTCAATCAATCCGTAGAAAATATATGTGGCATGTGGCATTTAATGACTGCCGAACGGATCACCTCCAAAAAGAAATCATGTCGGATCGACCAATCGCAAAACTGGAGTTTTCATTTTTTGCGGTTGGTCGAACCGGCTTGTTCTCTTTTTGTAAGTGATTCCATCTGTTTTTCGTCATCTTTCAAGAAAAACAATGAAACAATATTAAACAATCTACTTCAGGGCCCAATTCCACTTCCAAATACTGTGACCTATCTTGCCTGAAATGAGAGCTTCTTACGATTCGATAATAGGGTAGGGAACGGCTTAATCAGGGGTCACTATTTTAATCAGTTGTTAGAAAATAGCTCTACAACTCCTACATTTTCCAAATTATTTCACTTTTAATGATACGATCATAAGCTTTATCTATTGGGCCAATGATACGAGGCATAAATCATGATTGATTACCAATTTATTATTGTCATTTTGAAGATCAAACTCTCGACGTTTGTTTAGTGTTTGCATGCTGATAAGCCTACAGCGAGCTTCATAGGGTGGGGGAGGAAATCTCTACCAACCTAATTTACGTAGTGCAAACAATAAGACCTGTTTTTGTACAGACTCTATTCGCTCTTCATGGATGGCTGAAAAAGGTGACGAGACTACACTACAATATTCCAGTATAGACCTCACATATGCAATGTATAATGTTTTAATTGTGTAAGGATTATAAAAACTATGACTACAGCGTTTAAAAAATGCCAGCATGTTATTGGCTCTGTTAATTATTGTATTATAATGGTCAATGAACGTTAGCTTTGAATCGGGGGGGAGGGGGGTAGCATTGGAGAAGGGGAAAGAAGATTAGAGGAGAGGGGGGGGGAGGGGAAAGAAAGATGGGGGGGGATGGGGAACTCCTGAATCGCGAATTCTTATGCACTTTCGTACAGACTGTTTTCCAAGAGTGAAAATAATGTCAGGTGTGTCTTGTTTTCTGCTAAAGGCTATCGCATTACATTTTCGAACATTTAATTGTAAAAGGCCTTTGTTACACCAAACAGAGAAAATATGTATTTCTTTCTGAAATATCTTGTAATCTTCTTTTTTTTCTTATTTCTAGAAAGAACTTTATATCGTCAGCATATATTAAGACTTTTACATTTGTAGGAATAAATGAAATATCGTTTACGAAAAGAATAAACAAAACTGGTCCCAGATGCGATCCTTGGGGGACACCTGAGGAAACTTGAAAAAAATAGTATGGTTAGGTGATATTTGAGCCATTTGAGAAGACCTGGCTCAATTCCCAGTTGTAATTTGAATTGTAGCAGGGGAATTTCAATCCGATCAAATTGCCTTACTAAAATCTGTATACACACTAAAAGAAGTCCATCATATCTGTATACCGCGCGCGAGGCTCAATCAATTGTAGACTACTTTCTTTATTATTATTTTTAAACTAACACAACATTATACAAATTTCCAACATCATCACTGTGACGAACAAAATAGTGAGTATTGTAGTATTGTAAACGTGAAAAAATAAAATTTAAAAAATAAAATAGCCAACTCATTATAATCCGTTTGTAGAGAATAAATTTTCGTTCAGATGCATTTTGGATGGAAAATTGTCCGATTTCAATTTAGTTTTCACGTAGCTTAAGAAATTTTTTCGACAACATTTTATTTCACGTTCAGTTTTCGAATTGTACTCTTCAAGCTAGATTTAGTTGATCGCAAATGTTCAAATAGGTTACCAGATTATCGTTACTACTATACTTTTTATAAATTTTGTGAGCTTTTTGTTTGCGGTTTTTCAATTTTTTTATTTCTTGGTCGTACTAAACCGGATGCTTTGAATTGTTTTGCCGCTCTTCTATTTTTCAAATTTACGTGTTCATGTATAATTTCAAATAGTAATTTATAAAAGACATCTACTGATGATTTGATATTTTCCTCGTTTCTAAAATTCGTTGGCCAATCTATTCTGCTTAGCCTATGCTTTATTTTTTCATACTCTGTTGAGTGGTATTGGAAGATCTCTTCGTACTCTCAGTCGTCGGGATCTTTTGTTTTCAAGTACAAATATATGTTTTCTGAATAGCTATGTGGAACGCTTCATTTTTCCCTAATGGAGTAACTTGATTCTATCACACAGAAGTCATCATGAATATTTGTTAAAAGGAAATCTAAATAGCAATTTTGCCGATTTTTAACATGATTAATTTGATTGAGTCCTAAACTTGCACTTTTTGCTGCATGTTGCAATTGTAGTGTTTCACTTTCTCCAACGATTGGAAGCAAGATGCTTTCATTTTCAATGTCTGGAACAAAGTCAATAGTACGCTGATTAAAGTCTCCATATATGTGAAGTTTTACTTCTGGGGCAAGGTTGGACAAGATTTCTTCAGCAATATTGAAAAATTTCATACACGTATCTACGAGCATTGTTTGAGGAAATACAGATGAAAATACGTGTGGTTCACCTGCGATATG
>JAHHFK020003984.1:0-48382 GCA_024533555.2 Aedes koreicus
GGGCTCTACAGCTGTTTTCGACACCACGTTGGGGATAACATCTGGAACGGGCGCTTTTTTCTCTTTCATTTTTTTGGCCGTTGTGATGAGCTCCTAATTGGTAATGTTTGCTCTCTCTTCGCCTTCCTAATCTACAACTTTTCTGGGCAGTTTTCGTTGGGTACTGCTGGGCCTCTGATCTTAGCCATCGCAACCCTGTATGTGTGTGGTTACTCCCTTAGCTTAGTAGGTTAAGGTGCAGCTACAGAGCAACACCATGCTAGAGGTGGCTGGGTTCGATTCCCGGTCTGGTCTACGAATTTTTCGTTAAGGAAAATTTCGCGACTCCCTGGGCACTGGCCACACAATCATACTAATGCAAAAATGGTACCTGGCATCGAAAGCTCTCAATTACTAAGTGTGGAAGTGCATTTTGAACACTAAATTAAGAGCAAGCAATAAGCGAATTGTGAAGGCAATATGCTTGAAATGCTAAAGAAAGAAAAAAGGAACCCTATATGGGTCTCCTATCAGTATCCCGGACACCCCCTTGAAGCACACCTTCTTGCTCAGACTGATTACTCTTTTCAGGGTGGCTGTTGCTATCCGCAACGCTACTCTCCGTTCTTCTCTTTCACGTTCAGTTTTACCTTTGCTTTCGTCTCCTGGCTCAATCTTTTACGGAGGTTGCGAAGTACCTCATTCGATCAGTATGCCGGACGACGTCTGAGATTCGACTCGATCTGTCTTGGCATGGTTGTGTCGCATGCACGTACCAGCGCAGTCGTTAACCGCCCCGAACTCATATTCAGTACCGGATCTTCTCGCGTCTGCATTGTGCTCTCATGCCGTGCGGTTCTATTTTCTATTTGCTGAAGGAAGTGCTATTGCTACCTAACGCTACACCAAATCTAAAACAGCACTTTTCAGTGCTAAATAATACCTACAATTTTTAGATTTCCTCTTATTCCTTTTCGATCCTTGTTAGGCCCTTCGGGTAACCCGGCTTGGATATCGCATTGGAAAATTCCTCTTCGGTCCCTCGGATTCTTATAGTTATCTGCTTGGACGTCGATTTGGAGCAAATTACTCTGCCACTATGGCAAATAAGCGCAAACGAAAAGGGCAATCTATTGATTTGCCTGCAAATCAAATAAATGTGAGTAATCAATTTGATATGCTCACAGATGATGAGAGTGATCCATCATCTAATCAAAATTTGAACAAACTTTCTCGATTGAGAAAGGAAAAAGTTCCCCCTATTGTGGTGGCAATTTCGGATTTCCATGCTTTTCGCAAGGAAATCTTAACATTTGTTGAAGGTGTGAAATATTCCCTTCAAATCTCCAGACGAGGTGAATGCCGTTTGCATGCTGAAACTTTGGACGGATTCAAACGCCTTCTTGAGTATCTTACTCAGAAGAACCACAATTTCTTCACTTACGACACCAAAGCTGAGCGTCTTTTCAAGGTTGTCTTGAAAGGACTGCCCAGTGGTGAATCTCTCGATGAAATTAAAGACGAGTTAATAAAATTACTTGGAATTAGCCCAGTCCAAGTAATTAAGATGAAAATGAAATCCCGGCCTGGCGATTCTCGCAAAGGGATTTCAAACGATCTCTACTTAGTTCACTTCAAGGCAAGTGAACTTAACAACCTTAAGGCTTTAGAAAAAGCAAGCCTTTTGCTCCATGTCAGAGTGAAGTGGGAACATTTCAGGAAGACTGGAGCCAATTTCCAAAGCCTCACCCAATGCCGTAAGTGCCAGGGTTGGGGTCACGGAACAAAGCATTGCCATATGGTTGGTAAATGCATGAATTGTGGTGATTCCTCACATACTAAGGACGAATGTCCTGTGAAGGAAGATCCTCAAAAATTCAAATGTTCAAATTGTGGTGAAAACCATAAATCAAATTTTTGGGAGTGCAAGACTCGCAAAGCAATTTTGCAGTCACGCTCTAAACGCCAGTTAGGAAACAATATACGTTCCCGACCAGCTACTACCCATTCTGCTGCTGTTAACAACGATCAGCAAAGAACTAATTCCTACCAAACCGTCGGTAGAAACAGCGGACAGGTTTTTCCATCCGCAACTGTAACTTCAAACGCTCAACGAGGAGTAAATACTATTTCGATACCTGCAGGTACCAACAGGGTTCAATCTTCAAACCCTACATTCCTACCCAACCGTGTTGTTAACAATGTTCAACATGTAAATGGACCTACCTACGCTGCCGTTGCAGCGGGTAGAAACCAAAACCAAAATTCCCACGGGACTTCTG
Organism: Aedes koreicus; assembly: GCA_024533555.2. Taxonomy (NCBI): domain Eukaryota; kingdom Metazoa; phylum Arthropoda; class Insecta; order Diptera; family Culicidae; genus Aedes; species Aedes koreicus. The sequence goes on from JAHHFK020003984.1 coordinate 2,262, forward strand.
ATGAATTTGATTTAGGTAACATATCCGCTCCTAAATTAGAATTTTTACAGCAATCGTTAATCGACATGATAACCGATATGCTAAAAACTAATTCCATGTTTGAAGCTATCCAAACTGGTATTAAATTTGCCAATAATATTGTCATGACATTGAAGTTCAGTAATGGATTTTAAGTCATTAAATATTTTGAATTGGAATGCTCGATCCATCAGAGATAACGAGGATGAGCTATTTAATTTTTTAAGAGTTCATAACGTGCATATTGCTGTTATAACTGAGACTTATCTCAAACCTGCCCATAAGGTCAAAAGAGATCCAAATTATTTTGTCTACCGAAATGATCGCCTGAATGGAGCTGGTGGTGGCGTTGCCATCATTGTCCATAGGCGTATCAAACATCACATTCTTTCTTCATTTGAAACCAAAGTTTTTGAAACTTTGGGGGTTTCAGTTGAAACAAAATTTGGCCAATTTACTTTTATAGCTGCCTACTTGCCTTTCCAATGCACTGGTCAGCAAAAGAACTGGCTCAAGGGTGACCTCCAGAAACTTACCCGTCATAGGTCTAAATTCTTCGTTATTGGTGATTTCAATGCAAAACACCGCTCATGGAATAATTCGCAAAGCAATGCCAATAGTAATATACTTTTTGATCATTGTTTCGCAGGCTACTACACTATTCAATACCCAAACAGCCCAACTTACTTTTCTTCAGCCAGAAATCCCTCAACTATTGATTTGGTCCTAACTGATTCATGTCAACTTTGTAGTCAATTGATTACCCTTGCTGACTTTGGTTCTGATCACCTTCCAGTTACATTTGAAATATCTCAAGAAATCATTTCTAATTCCATCAGTTCTACTTTCAACTACCATAGAGCTAATTGGGATCAATATCGAACATCTATGGAACACAACTTTGATCCTAATGTTCCATTGCAAACAAAAAATGAAATTAATAATGCTCTTGAATCTCTGGCTTTCTCAATAAATAGAGCAAGAGCTGCTTCAATGCCAAAATGCGAGGTTAAATTCGATTCAGTTATAATTGATGACGATCTTCAGCTTTTGATTCGTCTGAAAAATGTACGTAGGCGTCAATATCAAAGAACACGTGATCCCGCTATGAAAGTCATATGGCGAGATTTACAAAAACAAATTAAAAAACGCTTCTCTGCCCTGAGGAACAAACATTTTGAAAATAATGTGTCAAAATTAGATCCGAGTTCCAAACCTTTCTGGAAACTCTCTAAAATATTGAAAAAACCTCAAAAGCCTATACCAGCGCTTAAGGAAGGTGATAAAATTTTGCTCACAAATGCGGAAAAAGCTCAAAAACTTGTTAAGCAGTTTGAGAGCTCCCATAATTTCAGTTTGGGTCTTGCAAGTCCTATTGAGGATCAAGTTTCCAGGGAGTATCTGAATATTTTCTCACAAGAAAATATTTTTGATGATTCTTGGGGAACTGATTTGGATGAAGTAAAAACAATAACTAAAAAATTTCAAAATATGAAAGCACCAGGTGATGATGGAATTTTCTATATCCTCATCAAAAAACTCCCTGAGAGTACTTTGTCTTTCTTGGTAAAACTATTTAACAGATGTTTTCATCTGGCATACTTTCCAGATAAATGGAAAAATGCAAAAGTCGTACCTATTTTGAAGCCAGACAAAAATCCGGCTGAAGCTTCTAGCTACCGACCAATCAGTTTGCTTTCTTCAATAAGTAAGCTTTTTGAAAAAATAATTTTGAACAGAATGATGCTTCACATCAATACAAACTCAATTTTTGCTGATGAACAGTTTGGATTTCGCCATGGGCATTCAACTACGCATCAACTTTTGAGAGTTACAAATTTAATTCGTTCAAACAAAGCTGAAGGCTGCTCCACTGGAGTTGCTCTTCTAGACATAGAAAAAGCATTCGACAGTGTTTGGCATGAAGGTTTGATTGCGAAACTGAAAAAGTTCAATTTTCCGCTTTATATCATGAAATTAGTTCAAAACTACTTAACTGATAGAACTTTGCAAGTAAATTATCAGAATTCTAAATCTGATCAATTGCCTGTCAGAGCTGGTGTTCCTCAAGGTAGCATTCTTGGGCCAATACTTTATAACATTTTCACTTCAGATCTCCCTGATTTACCTCAGGGCTGTCAAAAATCTTGCTTTGCTGATGACACAGGCATTTCCGCTAAAGGAAAAAGTCTTCGTGTTATATCCAGGAGGCTACAAAAAAGCTTGGACATTTTTACAGATTATTTTCAAAAATGGAAGATTTCTCCTAATGCTTCCAAAACTCAACTTATAATATTCCCACACAAGCCTAGAGCTGCATTTTTGAAACCAAGTAATAGTCATATGGTCACTATGAACGGAGTTCCAATTTCTTGGTCAAATCAAGTAAAATATCTTGGACTGATACTTGATCAAAAATTAACTTTTAAAGATCACATTGAGGGCATTCAAGCCAAATGTAATAAATATATACAATGTTTATATCCTCTTATAAACAGAAAATCCAAACTTTGTTTGAAGAACAAACTTCTAATATTCAAACAAATCTTTAGACCGGCCATGCTTTATGCTGTGCCAATATGGTCTAGTTGTTGTGCTACTAGGAAAAAAGCACTTCAAAGGATTCAGAACAAAGTTCTGAAAATGATTTCGAAGCTGCCACCCTGGTTCAGTACTATTGAATTACATAGAATTTCAAACGTTGAGACTCTAGAAGAAATGTCCAACAAAATAATTCATAATTTTAGACAAAAATCATTGCAGTCTTCAATTGCAATGATCAATTCTCTCTATAGATAAGAACTAGTTTTAAGAAATCAATAATTATTCTTACACGCAGGCAAAAGGAACCCTGTTAAAAAAAAAAATACTGAATAGACAAAGTAAAAATAATATTAACACAATTAGATATAAATGATAGCATATAAGGTTGAAATGTTAATTACTTAGCAGGATCACCTAGGTAAATATATGAATGTAAAATAATGTAAAATTTGGAATAAATAAAGAGTTAAAAAAAAAAAAAAAAAAAAAAAAAAAAAAAAAAAAAGAAGATGTACCCGCTCTTCTGTTGTGGGTGTCTTTGTTGTTTTTTTTTGGTTCTGTGGTTGCTGCTTCCCTGTTGGTGTTGGGTTCGTTTTTTTTTTTTTTTTTTGTCTTTGTTGTTGCTGTTTTTTTTTTATTGTGGTCTCTGTGGTGTTGGTTGTTTGGTGGGTGGGGGGTTTGTGGGTGTGAATATATTGTGATTTAAAATTATTTGATTTAAAAAATATAATATTTGATGTGTTTGGGAATTTGGGTGTGTGTTGGGTTTGCTGGGGGTGGGGGAGTGTTTGTGAGGGGTGTGGGGGGAGTTTTGTTGGGGGGGGGGGGGGGTGGAAGTGGAGTGAGGGGGGGAGAAGGAGGACATTCACCAAGTGACAAAAGTCTTTACGACACTCGAAATAACACTCGATTACTGCCATTCTATGTCAAGTGAATGCAACATTGCTGCAGTTCGCCGACATATTTATCCATAACTGTGGCATTTAGTGAGTCTATCCCATGCTCATGTGTCTGTTCTTGATTTCCGTTTGTTGAGCGGCTTGAAACCCTTAATTGCGATTGATTGTTTTATTTTTATTGTTGTGGATATCATCACTTAAGTTTCTTTTTATTCGGTGTATAAGCAAAACGTCTCTTATTTTCAGTTATGTGTGCCATCAATCAAAGATGGGTTACCAGATTGTAGATTGCTAAATCGTGAAACATAAATGAATCCCCATCGACACTGGCCTCTTTGCTACCTACACAAACCTTACCACCTGCACACATCCATGAAATCAGCCAGTCAGTCACTAACAAAAGCTTTCGTCTTTTTTGCCTTTCAGATGGAAACCGTGTTACAAGCTTTGCGTGCTCAAGCTGAAGTGTCTTTGAATTCATAACAAGCGAGCGGAGAAGACACGGTTGGCGTCGTGTCGAGGTTAAAAGAAGAAAGTGAAAAGGAACTGCAGCGCAGTCACCAACCTTGCTCGACGACAGCAACCTACCACCTACATCCCCACGCTCTGGAAAGGACGAAGTATCCGGCATTACGAATGCAGGATCCCTGAATAGTACAGAACGTGAGCCAACCCCACATTGAAGCACGTCGGTCTTTTTTCTTTTTTCTTTTTTTTTGAGTGTGCCGAAAAGAACTACCAACCGCCTGTAATCTAATCTATGCGGTTCCACCGTCTTGTGTATTTGACCGAAAAATTGCTGTGAAAAAAAGAGGAAGTGGTTTTCCCAACGGCACGTTCCGGGTGAACGCAGCAGGGAAAAAGGAAAAGCTTTCCTCTTTTTGGGCCGCGTCAGAGCGAGTGCACCATCGAAGAAAAGTGTTGGGCGAAAAGAATAGAACCGTCATCACAGAGAAAAAAAGAAAAGCGAATGGAACCAAGTGATAGGTTAATTATAGTGGCATTTATTTATCCGGAAGCGACTCTTATCAAGTAACGAAATTGTCAATTGAGACAAAGTGCTCCGGAGAAGATAACGGGTTTAGGTGGGTGGAAGGATGTCACTGAAAGAGAAGCTATTTCGGAAATAGGATCAGTTATAAAATAAAGTGGAACAGAACATATTCAGTAGGTGTTTTGTGTTTTTGGGTTTTCCGTTTTTTTTTACTACTATCGTGCATAGAAAAGCGTAGTGATTATGCGATGATAATCATGGGAAGAATGAACCGTGCAAAATAAGCAAAAAAAAAAACACTGTTCTATGTTATACTTTTTGACATCGTGTGCAATATTAATCGTGTTTAGCCATAAGAATAAGTTATTTGAATCGAATTACGTGAACTACCTATCCCCGAAAAATAACCATCATCAATGCATAGTGAGGATGAACTAATCGCTCGCACTCACAAACAGCAAACGACGCAGCAAATCACGACTGTAACGAAGGTCGTGCGCGAGGTAAAGCAATTGGGACCGGATGGGCAGCCGTTTGACTATGTAGCAATGCCTCTCGAAATGGGACCCGATGGACAACCGATCGACTACGTGTCGATGCCGATGGGGATCTACACAACCCGGTCGCAATACATGAACTACAACCATTTGGACCAGCAGGAGCAGATGGCGGCGGCGGCAGCCGCATCGCAATCGCATATGGCACCCGGTGTGAAAAACATGACCGGGCCCGGCGACAAAGGGCAATACCAGACACACTATCAGGACTACGAACATTATTCACAGTATACGGATTCCGGCTATGATCCATCCGGCGTTCATCATCCACCTCATCCGCAGTCCTACCTCGGAGAGTATCAAATCAATGACCGCTCAACACCTCATAACTCAAGCGAAAACAGTGAATCTTCGATACCGCTGCCAATGAATGTGCCTCAGATGGGTAATCCATCGGCCAATCTACTACCACCGGGCTATATGCAGGGACAGTATGATGAAATGGGTGAATACGTCATCGCCCCGTCGCCTGGAGGACCAGTTGATCGGCTCTACCCGGACAACCCGTCCGCAATGGTGTACGGCTATGTATCAACTCCTCCTTACGGAACGATAAGTTCTCACGGTCACATTGATCCATCCGGTGCCAGCGAACCTACGTACGCCACGAAACAACTTGCCTATGAAGCAGCGGCCAGTGCCAGTCAACGGGGAGTTCCTCCGGAAGGTGCCTGCTACTACGACGGCGAGGATGATCTCCAGCAGCATTTGCAAAATCTTCAAATCCATAATCACGTCTTTCTACAGCATCACATCATTACCTCCCCGGGTGGGAACAATCGACCTGGCGGAAGCGGGCCCGAAGGTCCAGATCTCGAAGACCAGCGCCAAATGAAATGGCGAGATCCTAATCTAACCGAAGTGATCGGTTTCCTCAGTCATCCCAATAACGCCATCAAGGCCAATGCTGCCGCTTACCTACAGCATCTGTGCTACATGGATGATCCGAACAAACAGCGAACACGAACCCTCGGCGGCATTCCTCCGTTGGTCAAACTCTTAGGCCACGAAAACACCGACGTGTACCGAAATGCCTGTGGTGCCCTGCGGAATCTATCCTATGGTCGCCAAAACGATGAAAACAAACGTGCAATCAACAGTGCCGGAGGCATTCAGGCTCTTATCCATCTGCTCCGACGGACATCAGAATCCGACATCAAGGAACTGGTTACCGGAATCATCTGGAATATGTCCTCGTGTGAAGATCTCAAGCGGTTCATCATCGATGATGCGATCATAGTGATCGTGTCCTACATCATCATTCCCCATTCGGGTTGGGATCCAACGAATCCGGGTGAGACCTGTTGGAGCACCGTGTTTCGAAATGCATCTGGCATTTTGCGGAATGTCAGCTCAGCCGGAGAATATGCTAGGAAAAAGCTTCGCGAATGTGAAGGTTTAGTGGATTCATTATTATACGTCGTTCGGATAGCGATTGAAAAGTCGAACATAGGTAACAAAATTGTGGAAAACTGTGTATGTATACTGCGGAATTTGTCCTACCGTTGTCAGGAGGTGGAAGACCCAAACTATGATAAAAATCCAATTCCTCACTATAGTAGTGCAGATGGTTCGCACGGTAATGCGATTGTGAGTGCGGCATCTTCTAAGGGTGAGAATCTGGGTTGCTTCGGAGCGAGTAAGAAAAAGAAGGAACAGCAAGCAGCGGCAGCGGCAGCCGCGCAGGCTGCCGATGCAAAGGATCATTCCAGCGCGAATGGTGATCCGGCCAGGATGGCCTACAAAAATACTGCGCATTATAAGGGTGAGTTCAAATTGATGTTATAGTTAGTTTGTTTAAATTAAAACGAGTTTTATTTCATCTGGAATTTTAGGTGCGGAGCAGCTGTGGCAGCCCGACGTTGTACATTCCTATCTTGCCTTACTGCAAAGTTGCTCAAATCCGGAGACGCTGGAAGCAGCGGCTGGAGCGTTGCAAAACCTAGCGGCTTGTTATTGGCAGCCGAGCATAGAGATCCGTGCCACCGTGCGGAAGGAGAAAGGTCTCCCGATTCTGGTGGAACTGCTACGAATGGAGGTGGATCGGGTGGTGTGTGCCGTTGCAACAGCTCTACGCAATCTAGCTATTGACCAAAGAAATAAAGAATTAATCGGCAAGTATGCGATGCGAGATTTGGTCCAAAAGTTACCTTCGGGTAATCCACAGTGCGATCAGGGTACATCGGACGACACGATTGCAGCTGTACTGGCCACTTTAAACGAAGTGATTAAGAAGAATGCGGAATTCGCTCGTTCGCTGCTGGAAGCCGGGGGAGTTGAGCGATTAATGAACATGACAAGGCAACGACTAAAATACACCCCGCGGGTATTGAAATTCGCCGGTCAATTGCTTTTTACGATGTGGCAACATCAGGAACTGAGAGACATGTACAAGAAGCACGGTTGGAAGGAGCAGGACTTTGTGACGAAGACGATCGCCTCACGGAATGTGAACAGTAGCAACGGTGGGAGCTATAGTGACAACTCACCAAATTCACCCAACAACACACTGAACCGTCCGATGGCATCCCAGAGTGGTACCAGATACGAAGATCGAACTATGAAGCGGCAGCAAGCGTCAAACAACGGTGGCCAAGCCATGTCCCTGCCACCGAGTGACGGAGCTGTCAAGATGGGTAAGTCCGTCGCAGCTAGGGTAGAATCTAGTCATCGTGAGTCATTCTAATGTGTCGATTTTCCCGAACTTGTAGGCAGATGAATCTACCAAGAAGCACAATCCGATCTATCAGGGTAGTCAGAAAAGGTAGCTAACCAACACTCTACATACACACAGAATGATATAGAGAGTGAGAGAGAGAGAGAGAGAGAGAGAGAGAGAGAGAGAGAGAGAGAGAGAGAGAGAGAGAGAGAGAGAGTCTTGTAGGACAGCAACTATGTAGCGAATCTATTTAGGAACAACCACTCAATTGCAACACTGAAACAGGTACACCTAGATGCCACCCGGTAGAGTTCGTTTAGTCTAGGCGACAAGGAGGCCCAATTTCTCCGTTAAACCTGTACACTTTATTGGAAACAATGGTCTTTCCAAACATACATACACGGAAAGAGAAATCAAACTGACTCAAGGAGTATACTATGAGAACAATTTAAACACAAAATATTCCAAATATTCTAATGATGCGAACTAGCGAAACAGCAGCTACAGTCAGTAAGAGATGACACAACAGTCTTAGAGTAGTTTACACAGAAAGTAATATATTGGATATCTTATTTCCACCATCACGTAACAATCTCATTCGACAGAGCTCTAAAAAGGTGGAAAATCGAGAATGTCTCGCGTATTTCCCTTGACATCGCGCAGTACCCACTTAATTCATTGTTTATCATAGACACAAACACACAGAGACATATGCATATGCAAATTACAGGAAATACCCTTTCAGAAAAGAAATTTGAAATTTAGAATATGACTGTTCACATTCAAAGCAACATCTATCATGGACGTTTACGATGCTCTCCAATCTTCAATGATTACCGCACACACAAACATATACACTTTCCAGCTTCATTCACATTCATCGCGAGTCAGTTAACATATCTCCCGTATGAATTTGAAAAGGGCTTATCTTCGATGATCGACTTTCTTCATTGACTTTCTCTTTGGTGTATCAAGGCTAAAAGATTGAAAATGTGGCTCTACTCGCAGCTTAGGACGAGAGAACGAGATGTTGTGAGCTTGTACGTTGAACAATAATTTCTGTGGAAAATGCTGTTGCAACCGCATTTGTCACAGAAGGGAGAGTCGATGAAGAGAATCGATCAACGAAGATAGGCCCTTTTAAAGTGTTTCGTGAGATATCTTGATTTTGTTTGTCATTTGTTGAATCCACTACGGGCATTATGTATGTTGATTAACAATGGGTCAGGTCAGGAAAAGTTAAGGATTCGAACGAAACTAATTCAGTCAGTTTTTAAGATTTCGACAAAAATATGGTACCTCCAATTGTGTTTTGATTTTCGGGAAAAAAAACCTCCAATTCCTCTATCAAACAAGTCTGATCACATTGCGGAAATTCAAAGGCAATGAAAATAATGTGAAGTATTTCTGTGAAACTTTTGAATTTTTCCAAAATATTCTTGAATGCCATCACAAGTCAAGTCTTAACAGCTCTGTTCACACGAAATACTGTCAACCAATTCCGTTTCGAGAACCACTTTTCACCAGGCTGTCGTCTAGCATTCTTACAACGGAAACAGCCCTCCGCCGTTGACTTGTTTTTGCTATGTGGATGATGGGTGCAATTCGTAGTTCAGTCATCTCTTCCACGTTCTGCTTTCTATCTGCAATACATTATAGATGTTCTTCAGCACCTGGGACTGGGATTTACCGTCCATTATCATTGTACATATTTCCACGTTCTTGCGAACAGATGGGAATGAGAAAAGAATATTAGGGGCGAGGTTTTGTTAACAGGCCAGGGTTCGATGGATTAGAATTCACCTTGATAAATGATGCGGGCATAGATTTGATATAAACGACTGCCTAGTCCATGACTCGTGGCTAAACACGACGACGATCTGTGTTAGATATGGCAAAATGGACCAACCAAAGCTCCAATGCAGCGACAATACACAGATGAGAAGGTGCACCTAGACCGTGCGTAGATTCCAGTCTCTTGGCTGCATTGATAACCATAGCAGGTGTTACGGTTACATAGGATATCCGAGATAGCAGTATCCACTGCAGATGGAGTGATGAATTGCACCAAATATCGTTCAACATCATTCAGGGAAATTTGGTAGGTACTTTTTCTTTTGGAGAGAGCTTTATAATTGTTTGCTATTTGATTATTTGAAATGACAACTTGTTAATTTACACTTTATATCAAGTTAACGAAAAACAACCTGTTTAGAGTAATGCAATTGGATTGATAGACGAATAAACTGATCAGAAGGCAGAATACAAAATGCGATTGCGGGTAAGCTGGGGTTTTCATGGCGGTTTTGAAAGATGTTAGTGTATGTTTTCGCTACTCTTTAAGGGACAGACCGTTCCCTCTGGTGGATCCAAACACCATAAAGCTTTTTCCTCTTGACGACGCGTGCTCTGGCATGATACAACAATGGGTGCGTTCCGTAGTGGATGCTGTAAATCGTAATCTGGATAGTAGGGTTGTCTAAAAAAGGTGCAGATTCTTAGGTGGCAGTTCCTGTCCAAAAACGAATTATGAACAGCTGCTGTAGAGACCCGACGACGGAGGTTGTAAACAAACCGTAGAGCGTATAATTTGTAGCGTTGGTATAGCAGCTATTTGAGGCTGGCTACAAGTCCGGGGAAGTACGAAACGTCTCCAAAAGTTCATAAGGGTACCACGAAAAATTGCACCAGTTTACTCCGTGTCGGAAGTGATAGTACCGGAGCGAATCGGTGAAAAGTACGTAGTTTGTTGTATGTTCATGTGACTGTCTTTCTGTTTAGTGTATATCGAGCAGCAGGCAGAAATTAGTCATTTTTATAGACTAAGCGACTACTTCAGCACAGAATGAAACGGGGTATGCGGTAGTACAGTTCTTGTTTTAGTGAAAACTATTGCCTGACTTTTCTTTGGTTTAGGAAAGAGCTTGTTAACCCTAGCCCAATTAGTAATCGGTTCGAATTCTACGTTGGTAGCCACGACGTCAATATCTGTTACAGGTTTTTATCCTCGGCATACTGTATCAAGAATAATTAGAAGAATGATGACCGGCTATTGATGTACAAGCTGAATAACATAGCCCATAAGCAAGATACTTTTGGTGTGCCATCCCGTTCTTCAGGCACGACGTTTACCAGGCATCCGGGTAGCGAGGAAAGGTGAAACGACATTACAAGCTGCTTGAGAAAAACGGATCTCGTCGCGGAGTTATTTTTTTATCGGTGAACCACTATGTCGGAAGGAGGCAATTGATTCTACAGTTCATCCACCACCTGAAATCTATCTCCGTTGAATATATTAGATCTGTCTATGTAAACTCTAACCGGGTTTGTTTCATCCAGTCGGCAGATATTAAGCCTTTGACGTGTTCTCTTTTAGTCCTGAAAACGTTAGCGAACCCGAAAAACTGGCTGGATTTATTGTAGATCGTGCCCCGCCTGTTGAAGCTTGATTTCATTAGACCTTCTAGCACAACGTTGTACATTAAGCAAGTGAAGTCTATGGGGGAATCCAGATAACGCAAAAGTTAGGTTAAACGTCGTAGATGGCGCTCGTTAAAAATTATTTTTCTAAGTAATTGATGATACAAAGATAAGAAAATCGACGATTCTGACCAATCCCATACAGTTTGAAAAATAGTTCGAAAGTTATTATCAATTTCAGTTTTAGATACTACGATGTTTAACCTCACTTTAGCTTTACTTATTTTCCCAATTGCATGTCTTGAAGCAGTCTAATCCTCGATCCGATCTTTACACGTCACGGTAAGCCCGGGAACGATTTTCAGGAAGGTCGTCTGAGTTTTTGGCTTCGCCGGCGGCATTGACATCATAGCACGCCTGTATGACATAATGGTGAAAGCATACATCATGTAATGAGGCTAGCAGAATTAGATTACATGTATTTATGTGTCGGAGACAAAATACATGACATGAGATTAAGAGGTATAAGAGAAGCCAATGTTAGCTCGATCCATTGTTTAGATCGTTGATCACAACGTGGTGATAGAGCTCCACTCTGAAAAAACGTTACTTCTGATTTACGTTAAATCATGGGTTGATTTTGTCCACAATATTTTTCACGTGACATTTACCGGAATGACATGTAACTGAACAAAGTTTAGCTTAGAGCATCTACGTGATAAGTCAAATAAATCAGACAAGATTTTCACGTATATCTTACGTAAAATTTTAGTAAAAGCCACAGACAAAGTCAGGTAACTTCTACGTGAAACTCCGTTTTTCTTCGATAGCAGTCAATATTTTGCAATGTTTAGAATTGTCACGTGTTTGAATTGATACTTCTATCTGCTCATATAATTACAGATTATAAGCTGCTTAACTAATACAATGCGTTAAAATCATTCAAGTTGAAAGCTTTGTATGTATTTTCTTGCTAACAAAAACATACGAACCGAGGTAGGCCCTCAACAAGCATTCGAGTGCTCGCATGAGCGATAACATCACTATGGATAAAACTGTCATCCGCAGAACCCGAGCTCAAAAGAGAAAGTTGGTGGTTATTTTATGTCTCGCTCAAAGTAATTTCCCAATCATCGCTTATGCCCTTGGTGTCTTAGAATGGAAGGTGCTACTTTTGTGTACCATCTACGGTCGACTGCATGAAGGAACCGAATGGACCAACTCCATAATTCACTCCATCAAAAACGGTTGTCTACAGTGGGTTGGACATATCTGAAAAATGTCGACAGCCCAGTGAAAATGGTTCTCGACAACGAACCGACTGGCTTAAGAAGCAAAGACGCGTAACAGGTTTCGTGGATTGATCAATTGGAAGGCGACATGCGTAGCCTTGGTGCTAAAGACCGAATAGAATGGGGACAACATATATGAACAGCAGAGGACACACAGGTCCTATCCATGTTGTTATTCATGTTCTTCCAGACGGTCATTAGTATTATAAGCAAAACGTTATTACAGTAATAGTTAACATGTTTTGCTGTATCTCTTGTGGAGGCAGGACACGAACGGCGATGTTCATGTTCACAGCCACCGCAGCGCTCGTGAAAATGTTTAACTGATCCAACGGTGGTTGGGATACTGTGGGCAGATAGCTTTCAGGCGAATTTATATACTAATCAGAAAATGTTGCTAGAAAAACTAGTACTTACATCACTTATTCTGATTTCCATCGCACACATATGGCCCCGAATCTTTAAAGGTTTTTCAACACAACTTTCCTAGAGTGACACTCCATGCTCTACAACAGATATGATTATTTGTTTCTAGACAGCAGGCCTGTTTTTCAGGGATAACGTTCTTGTTGATACAGGGGCCTTATTGTGTTATTGCTGGGGTTGAAGTGTGAGATCTATCGAGCGATCACAATCCTAAACACCGCATACAAAGTGTCTATCAGCAACAGTAAATGAGTTCGTTGGAAGTTTTCATGCCGGTTTCGACGGGCAACGGGGATCTTCATTGTACGGCAAATCTTTCAAGAATGCCGTGAAAGCCAGTTCCCGACACATCACCTGTTTATGGATTTTAAGGCGGTGTACGAAAGTATCGACCGCACAGAGCTATGGAGAATTGTGGACGAGAACGGTTTTCCCGTGAAACTCACAAGACTTATAAAATCAACGATGGACGAAGTGCAAAACTACATGAAGATTTAGGGAGAACACTGTAGCTCGTTTGAATCGCGTTGGGGACTATTACAGGGTGATGAACTTTCATGCCGGTTGTTGAACATTGCGCTGGAAGGTGTCATACGAAAAGCCAGGCTCAACAGTTGAGGTACGATTCTTACACGTGTAGTGTTCGGTTGTTAGCACGTATGTAGCGGGTGATAGTAAGTGAAGACCGTCAAATTGCATCGTTCAAGGAAGTGCCAAATATATTTCACAGACATTTTCATCGCTGTCAGTTCACGGCCAAGTAGTATTTCGTTTGCGACATCGAAATTTGTTTTAAATGAAATCCGAGTGGTTCCCAATTCTGAACATTTAGCTGATGCAAAACAGCCCCCGATGCAATATTTGAAGCATCGATATTCAAAGCAAACAATTTTGAGAGTGAAGCAGTGCATCTCTGCTAATAACTTTTTACAACGCTCGAAGCTTGATAAAGCTGCATCTGTTCACTGTAGTTTACGTACGTCGTATTTCGTGTTCCCGGGGATAAGCTTCAACGACTCAGCTTGGATGTCGGATGGGTGACGAACAAAGCGTTTGTAGCCGTTAGCGAATGCCAGAAAGCGACGGAGTTTCTTTTCTGTTGTCGGCTTCTTGTAGTCCATTATAGCCTGGACACGTGGTGAGAGCGGCCGCACTGCATCACTGTTATATCGTAAAAATTTCACTTCTTTTTGGGTAAACACGCTATTACCCAAATTTAGAACAAGTTCATGTTGGCGTAGGCCGTCAATGCGGATATACTCCTGGTGTTGAGCAAGGGATTCAGAAGCGATGCATATGTCATCTATAAAAACACTAACGAAATCAAGATCACTAAATATTCGGTTCATGTTGGGCTGGAACGTCTTACCTGCGTTGCATAACCCAAATTGCATGCGGGTGAATTCAAACAAGCCAAACGATGTTATTTTTTTTAATCAGTTTATTTAATTGTAATTGTTTAATTGTAACAAACTATGGTTCTTCTTCTTTCGTGGGGCCGATATAATGTTTGCATCTTTTTGTTCCTTTGTGATTCTAGCTGACTCTTTATGTTTGCTGATCCCCGTTGACATAAATGCGACGAACTGTATCAACGCTCGATCACAAGTATTCATCTCCTTCGGTTCATCGTTACGAATTTCGATATCCACTGGCATCATATCAACTTCCTCAATTTCTTCTTCCAGCACCTCTACTGCCGGTGGAAGCATAACTGTCCCATATGACATTTGGATATTTTTGATTTTTTTATGCCAACCACAACACTTTGATATGTAGTTTCAAAATATAATTCAAACAGGTGTTGTTAATTCTAGAAAAATCGTAAATACGGCGAGTGATTTTTTACCACCTGAAATATGGACGCATAATTGTCCCACTGGGAGCAATTTTTGTTCTAGTGGGACAAATATGCGTCCAATTTTCAAGTTGGACAAATCGACTAGGCATTTTTCCGAAATTGATTATTTGTAAGATGGGATAGTAATGCGTCCACCGGCAGTCTAGCGTTTCTGATTCCTTCTCACCTTTAACATCTGATCCTACGGTGGATGTACCTCCGGTTACTGCAGAACCATACGTTGCCTTCAGTTTTACGGTTCTTTTCCTTTTTTGTACGCACTTTCGGTTGACTCCGAGCATTCCGCTTGGGACAGGAAGCCATCAGGTGTCCCTCTTGCTTGCAGATGAAGCATTTATCCTTATTGCCTTTGTAATATATATTACCCTTCCGGCTGGCAAAGTGCAGCGATGACGGGATTTTCTGCTTCACATCCATGTACGCGCCGCGCACACCAGTGTAGGCAGGTATTCCCAGCTCCGCCGGAAGCTTTTCCCGCACGATGCGTTTTACGTGTCCATACTTTGATAACACCGTAACAATCTCCTGTTCGGGAACCTCCGGGGAGAGAATTGTTTTAGAAGGAAAGAGGGTGGGGATTTATAAAAGGGGGTCAGGGAGATCGGTAAACTTTTACAGATTTCGTTCTAATGTGTATATTCGCACATAGCAGATATGATCCTGGGCATGCGACATGTGCACTTTGACCGTTTTTCCATTCCCATAATGGAATATCAGTTCGTCCGAGTTGGCAGTCAGCGCGTGCAACATCGACCACTCAGATTTGAACTTGACGAGAAGGAACTTTTCATCTGCTATCCTATACGCAGCTTCAATTTCATCAAGCTCCGCATCCAAGCCTTTCGCGAAATTTGCAACTTCGCTAAGGCTGGTTTATCCGCTCCATTGCCGAAGGTAAACCGCACAGTATTTTTCAGCTCGCACATTTCTGCTACCACAAAAGCGACCGGGTTGATGAAAAAAGAACAATGCAAATTGATTACAATGCTGTAGAGAAGAAAGCTATCGCGAACAAAACTATCAACCGTCTCAATCGAAAGCAAAAAGAGAACGGTTGAAACGATGTGATGACCGCCGTATTGGGAATGTCTGCTTCTTCCACCGAAAACTGATGATACGCTCGCTCCAGATCTAGGATTTAAGGCGACTTAATTGCTTGATAGGCTGCCGTTAAGACGCTTTGGAACTGCTTATTGGTTACCTGGGTGGCTACTAGGAGGGACAGAGTGAGACAGGGTCCGCGTTACGATAGACGGGGATACCTTCGAGGTGGTGGAAGAATTCTTCTACCTCGGATTCTTGCTTACAGCAGACAACCAAAACAGCCGTGAAATCCGAAGGTTATTTGATTATGTGGTAGTCGTGCCTACTATGGGCTCGACAAGAATCTGCGGCTAAAAAAGGTTCACCCCGAGCTTAGTACCATCTTTGGCGGTGTGCAGGAAAACGGTCATAAATAACTATGCAGAACAATCAAGCCTCATTGTAGCAAGGCAACAAGAGCTGCGATGTACCTTTGTCTGTAGACAGATACTACTACACGGCCGCAAACTGAACTTGATGTGAGAGTCCACTTTACTCAGTCGCAGTTTCGTAAAAAGTGGAGTCCCCCCATAGACTGAGTAATTCCACTTTCTACGAAACTCAGTCATAGTTCCCATGCGACTGAGTAAAGGGGGCTCTCACGTTGAGTTCAGTTTGCGGCCGTGTACCATCAGGAGAGAGAATGTCGTCAGAGAACAAGCTTTGCATCGCCCGCCACAATGTTGACGGCGTCAACCTGGAATGTTCTGCCCTGCTAATGTTGTTTGATCGTCACGAAGAAGGAACGAAGGAAGATTTGAAGATCGTAGCGTCGCACTTCATACACAATATCGTCATGTCATGGATCTTCGATAAATACAAATCTACAAAGCGAGACCATGCTAGAGATGGCTGGATTCAATTCTCGGTCATCAAGTCAGTTGGTTGGTAGTTGATCATTCTATCCTAAATCCAAGTTTCTTCGAGCTATGTTTTGAGAAGTTTTCGATGTATTGTTTTAAGTTTGCATAATCCTGAGAGTTAACGAGAAATCCAAGTAGCACACTGCGGTCATAATTAGTTGTTGTAACTTGATTATGACTTAGCAAGCCATATTTATGTTATTTCAACCGAATGGCAACAAGCGTGCTACTAGGGAAGGATCCTCCGCAAGTTGCATACGAATTTAGCTGACAAGATGCATACGAATTTAGCTGACTTCCATCGTGAGGGAAAGTAGATATGTAAGACTAGTGTTGTTAATAGTCATTTCGACTCAATGTGATTCATTTGCCGATAATTCGTTCCAGAAGCTGATTTTCAAATTACTATGAAAAATGAAGTTGTGCTTGATTATTTTCGTGAATTCGTCTCACAATGTTTGGTCTAAATTTAATATATAATGTTTTGAAAATGACAGTGAATATAATACTTTCGATATAACAGTTAGAGGAATACACTGTTGGGAAAAGTTGTAGAATTTGTCTGAAGATATGATTTCATCATATACTGTATTCAGAAATTCAGGTTCTGAAACAAGTTATCAGTAAATTCGGGACCAGTACAAAAGGCCGATTCACAAAAGGTCGAAGCACATAAGGCCGAAAATGTTCTCCCCTTCCACAAAAGGCCGAATCATAAAAGGCCGAAAGCCAAAAAGGCCGAATCACGAAAGGCCGAATCGATCGAGGCCGAAAATTTACTAAACATTGAATTTATTAAAATTCAATCAATTTGCTTATAATACTGAACTTTAGGTTCCTTATCCTACAAAATTTTTATGCTATAATAATTATAAATGTAACAAAGTCATGTTAAAAAACATAAATACAGCCCACTTTTGCACTGTTAAAAATGCGAAATGATGTATTCTGTGTTTAGCCCCGAGGAGGGATGAAATGTACCAATAAATATCTGCTTATTTTTAATTTTTACTGCACTACATGGCAGTTTTATTTCATTTTTATTGCAAAATGGCAGTTCAGTTAAAACAAAGAAGATAATCATGATAATAATTATAAAAATAAAAATAAAAGGGATAGTAATAAAAAATAATAATAATAGTAAAGGGAAATATGTTTATGTCCTTTTTTTCTTAGACGCCAACAGAAGAGCAATGCTTTCAACAAAATTCAAGTCAGTGATATCGTCACTTTTCAAACATATTTCTTTGATATTTTCCAGATGGTTCCGTGATCCTTGTGGAACGTTTCCTTGTAAAATGCGGAAAATTCGTCCTTCAATTTCTTGTTGCTCGTTTCGCAATTCCATGATTATCCTGGTAATAGGTAAATGATTGCATCCAACAACCTCTGTCCACCGCCGATGCCACGCTTCGAGCGCATTGGTCGTTAATGGTAATTGTTCCTTCATCGCCTTGTGATTCGACCAGAGGGCGGGATGAAACATTGGCCTGCTGTTGCTGTTTCGTCCTGAAACATAAGTTGCTTTGAAGTATTCAAGAAAGCCAGCCAGCATTACTGGCATGTCGTCCTTGATGCTCTCAAATGCTCCTGGGATTCTTGAATGTGGTAGGAATGATAACGCCTGCAAAAAAAACGTTAGTTGAAACTCACCCAACGATTAATTTATACTAACTTGTAGGCGTTTAACAGCCATGAATACGTCCATATCATTGGAATACATGGTTTTCAACCTCCGGAAGCTCAGCTGCTTAATCAAATTTTGCGCAAAATGAAAGTAGCACAAATAACATTCTGCTTCCGGAAAAAATTTCTTTCATCACGTTTATGACAGCTTTCTCGAAACGAAATCAGAGATGATGAATTTTGGATGTAACTCAAGCTGGGCTTCTTGGCATATTTCCAGCAGTGCTTCAAATGCGAAGGAGTAAGTTTCCTGGGTTTTGTTGTTCAGCAACATGAATACCAGCGGTACAACTCCGTCGTAATCCTGATAGGGTACAGATCCGTGGATGGAATACATTTGTGTAAATGTATTCCATCCACGGATCTGTATGCGCGCGCGCTCGCACCGGTCCACTTTGTCGCTCTGCCGAATTTATTGGGCCTTTTGTGATTCAGCCTCTCGTGATTCGGCCTTTTGTTATTCGGCCTTTCGTGATTCGGCCTTTTGTTTATTTCGGCCTTTTGTGGTTTCGGCCTTTTGTATTTCGGCCTTCTGTGATTCGGCCTTTCGTAGTACTCCCGTAAATTCATCCACCTAAGTCAAAATTACCTTTTACAGCACTTCGTGATACTAATGTCGTTAAAAAGTCTGGAACTTACGGAATCATGAACACAAACAGTAGACTGAAGCAAATTTCGAACTTTTCGCCCAATAGTGCCGTTTAACTTCAAATTAGATTCTCATTACACTTGTTTTGCAAATCAATTAAATTTTGTACAGCGTATTGAACATATTTACAAGTAATTCGAACCCAAAACTCCTGTCCGTTGTAATAAATTCCCAGCATCGCTATTGAATCGAATGCCTGGCCCGTCAATTTCCGAAAAATTCAATCACCCGAAAGTTGCATGTTGTTCTCAGTTATCGTTGTTAAATAACTCATTACACAAGAGAAGCAAAATATTCATCGTTAATCATTAATCTCTCGCCAGCACACATCCCCTTCGCACCAACATCCAGTTCATGACCCTAACCATATATGAACGTTTTCTTGGTGTAGAAAGCGACCAACGGTCTTCATCATAAGTGTATCTATAATAGATAATAGCGCATTGATAGGAACCAACCTCATTAAAAAAGAGCATGCTACTGGAAAAAATGAAATCAAATAATCACATACTAACACAAACACACATTCTATGGAAATCGTGCTGGTTTAATCAAATAGACCTTTTGTCTCGCAAATGATGTTAGCTCATTGACATGTGTATAGTTAATCGTAAGAGAATTGGAACAGTACATATACAGAACCTAGATGGGATATGCTAATTGAAATTATGTAAACGAGAAGACGCTGCAATTCGAAGTTTTTGATACATTGAACGACTGCTGAGAGTGCGTAGAATTTTAAATGAACAAATAGTGAAACTAATTTAACGTCTCGGTATAAAACACGAAAATTGAGAGCTCAGAAAACACACGACTACAACAAAGCAGGAACAAAACAGCAACAAATTTTTATCCCTCGCTACCACCAGTAATATGAATAGAGAATAGTAAAACAGCATGAAATAATAGACAAGAACAGTCGTACTCCCGGTAACGAAATTCCCATACTCCCCTTATAGAATATACGAAGACGGTAAGAAAAACAGCCACAAGGAATTACAATGAAAACCAAGGCGATAAACACTGCTCAAAAGGCTTAATGTGTAAGTTACAAAAGGATACCATGAAAAGGCCAAGCAAATGTAATCAGACAAACAAATGTAAAAGTTAAAAAAAAATCCGAACGGTAGATTAGAAAAAAAATTGAAATAATTGATAAGCTGATGGCAGAAGTGCAGTACATAACTTAAAAATGTTTAATATCTAATAATAACAAGGATAACAAAACAAACCAAGTGGAAAAAGTAATAATTTTATGGTCAATTTTATCATTATAAACAAGTTACGAATGAAAACCATCAAAAACGAAATATAGCAAGTTCACATTCACAAAAAAAATCATCTAACACGAACATATACTGCATTAAACTACTGTCGCATCATACTGAGCACGCATTTAAAGGAACTATAGGGACTCTACAACACACACACAGAAACACACTAAAAAATCCTACGGAAGTAAAAGCAAAAAAAAAAATAAACCAACACTGTATTTTCCTGTAGTTGTACCACTTCTTATTCTCTCGTATCATGCAACTCTAACATCGGGAATCATACCATCTGTCGAAAAATTACGGATTGTTTTGAGAAACTGCTTTCCACGCAAAAAAAAAACAAAATAATCGTCATTCCAGCAAGCGAGCACCGCATCACTTCGTATATTCCTTCTTGTCAAGCCTCTCTCATGATGATGGTGGATATTGTCGTCGTTGAACGTGGTCCTTGATATAGATATAAACTACTGCAAAACAAAACAAAAATAGCCAACGCTCTATGTATAGCTAATCGTTGTTGGCTAACTACAAAGAATCGAAACGAAGGGTTTACTTCAAAGATTATGATTTCTTGCTGCCACCAGCGGAAGTGAGCTTCTTTTTTGGATCTTTGATTCTAATCATACATTCTAACATATAACTTAGTTCAAACCAATTGGAAAACTGATTCGGAACCGAGAAAAGACATGATTTTATGTTGTAGGAATAAAAAAAAAACTAAATCTGAAGATCGGACACTGAAACTTGAATTCGAATGCGCATCTAGCAGTGAGATAAATTTGTTTATAATTAGCTAACTAGTAGATTAATAATCAGCCATTATAAGACGAGAACAAACACACACTACAGACACACATTGGGTATATTTCGCGAGACAAAACGAGAGAGAGAAAGAGCGAAAGCAAAACAAACTTATTACAATTATTATCGAAATTAAACAAAAAATATTGTATCGACAATTGTGGGAAACGTGCATGGACGAGGAGGGTGGTTTATGAGAAAAAAAAGTAGGAACAAAAAGGGTAGCAAAGAATTCACAATTACTTAAACACTCACTAAAAGCCGAAAGCTAGTTTAAAAAAAAGAAGAATGAATTCAGAGTGGAGGCAACTGTAAGTTTCTCCACACGGCATGGTCGGAAAAAGAAAGAACAACAGCGCAGTGTATGAATGACAATGGTTGAAATGACTTAATCTAAACAAAACATGCAAACGTATATACAACAATTATAACACAAACAAGTAAATGTACGTATTCCGGGACAACCACTCATGACTAAGAAGATGCAAACAAATACACATACAAACACAATGGATGCGAGAATTCAGTGCAGCCCAAATCACATTAAGCGAGTAAAGTAGTTAAAATTGGATTACATTCATATATTATACATATTAATTAACGATTAATTGCATTGATTATAAAACACAGGAAGTAAAACAAACAAAAGAGCAAAAAATCATATAATTGCTATTAGAAATGCCTTTATTTAGTTTTATATATTTACATATTATTTTATTGTATTATTTTTCTTCCTTTCTTACGAAGTTTACACTCTGATTCATTGGTAAAATTTAAGGGAAAGCTAAAAAAAATATTTTAAAAACCGATAAGCATACATAATTTTTGAAATGCAATAAAAAGTAAATAAATTATTGATATTCAAAATATAAGCGAGTGTTTTTTAATTCTGTCCGATTATACCGCCTGCTGATGGGTTGTTTTGAAGAATGGTCTATACTGTGCTCAACCGTCTTTTTGTAGTGCCCTGCTTCCAGTTCACTGCCTGCAGTCCGATCCAGGAGTACTTTTCGGTCCTCGTGCTATCTGATTTTAATGACAACTTACCCGAAATGACGTGATAGGTCGAGGCAACGATGGAAGGACCAACAATCAATGTGCAACTAGCGATTTGAAATTGGTTCACTGTTGTAGAACCCCTAGTTCCGAAGTACACCTTGCAGTCTGCACCTTGCCATGCACTCTTGCGCTTTTCAGTACCTTTTGGTACAAGTATCTTTGTTTTTGTTTTGATTCGCTATGTTATTTTGACCGAATATTTGAGAGTGTATTGGTGTGAGTTACGGTCTTAGGAGCGAATCATTAAGCTTGGGACCGGTGTGCTAGTACTTCCCGAGCCAAAAAAAAAAATCGTTTTCTTCATGACTATCCACCCGCTGGAAGGACGATATCTGAAGTAAATAAGTTCACCGCACTACGTCGTTGACCATTTATTGAAAGAAAGGAATGTGGATAGGAGAAGAAATAGTGGAAGGAGGTGGAGTAAGGTGGAGTAGGGAGAGAGTGGAGGAGAAATGGAATGAATGTAAGTGTGGGAGATAGGTGGGGGGAAGTGAGGAGTGGAGGGGTGAAATTGTGAGATATGGGGGGGGGGGGTGGAGGGGGAGAGATGTAGTGGGTGTTAGGGCAGGGATTGTCGAAATACACAGAGCAGTGCAAAATAGACAAGTGCTTCACCCAATTTCAAGTGTGCGTCTCCTGTTTTAGAAGAGCGCACATAACAAACGTGTGAGAGATTTCGTAGCACCGCGAGAGACAGAAAGCCGCACATGCACTACTCTTTCAGAGATAAAGAGTAATGCACTGTGCTTTACACTGTGCTTTACTCTGTGCTTTGGCTCGTGCTTTGGTTAATGGTATCAAAATTATTTATTTTTATCTTAGTAACAAAAAGGCATTGTAGGGGTCCACAGAGGAAAATATTATTTAAATCTTAATTCACAAACTAGTCGGGCCATTTAAAACATAGGCACTTAAAAAGATTTTTATATAGAAACTAAGACTTATTTATACACCACAATGCCACATGCCTTACTCATGGATGGTACATGAAATTTTCAGTCTCGTGAAATGATATGATATGTTTACTACCTGAATAGGAACTCCAATATATTTAGTAGGACTGACAATGTACAATAGCTATTTGTGACAGTAACTTCCTCCCACCTTTCTGACGCATTTCGCTATTTGTTTTGCTTGCCGCATGAATGTCAGTTTTGTTACAACATCAAACGTATTTGATGAAGTATACTGTGCATGGGTAATTGAGGCGAAACAAATCAAATTAATTAATTATTAAGGAATGTTCACATTCATGAGACAGCTCCCGTTCCTAAGGAAGTTTAATTTGAAACGCATCTTTGATCCTCTCTGATAGACTTTTGTAGGAAAAGTTATTAACTTCTTCCGCGTTCGTAATCGGTTTTGCACACAGTATACAATGCACAGTGCACATCCATTCTATTCTAAAAATGTGAGCTCAAACTGCTAAACAATCCAAACAGGAGTATAATTGGACGGATTTTTTTGTCGAATCAAAATACAGATTGATGAAACACTTAGAGTAGCTATAAGACAACATGATATCTCTATTTGGGTAGTCCATATACTACATATTCTCTAATGTATTATATAAGATGGTCTTTAATCACCCGTAGCACTTTTTTACGCCAGTGTCAGTGGTCTAACTGCACTTGGCGCTATGGTCATGGCAAAATAATATTACAATAAACTTAAATCAAATATAGCGCATCAGAGATCAAGGTGCATAGGGACGTAGGGGCTCAGGGACAGGAAGATCGTTTTCATATCAAATATCACCTTATTTCTCATGGCATTTTAAAATGTTTTAATAACACATTGCATTTTAATCAATAAATCACTTTATTTTTATTCATATCACTGAATTAATAGTAAACAAATTTGAATTAATAAAAAAAAATCGAGTGCATCACTTCGTGGGAGCTTCCTGTTAAAGCATTTTAGATAAAAATCAAACGGTAATTTGATGAAATAGCTCAGCGTTCAGTCTTATCAACAAAAAGTTTGCCAATGTTGTTTCACCGAGACGAGTTCTTAACTTTGTAAGGATGAAAGACAAGGTACTGAATGCTCGTTCAGTTGAAACTTGTGTTGCTGGTGTTGCAAGTGCTACCACTGCCATGCAGTACAATTCTGGCTTCGCTTGCTTTTGGCCGTACCAATAGTCCAAAATTGACTGACCCTTTTCAAGTTTCAGACGATGAGAACGGCTCAAATCTTCCAGCTGTTCGAACAAATTTGTTGAGATGCTAGAGACCTGTGATAGCTCATGCGAGCGAAAAAATTCCTCCAAAACGTCATCATAATTTACGCTGTGACCTTCGACCGGATCATCTGTTGATACATTCGATAGCCCACCTAGCGATACATGCTGATTACTCTTGCATGTGTTAATCAGATGCGACTAAGACAAAAATAATAATATTACTACCCAAATTTTCTGATGGAACATAATGTGCTCACCAATGGAGTCTGGCGTTGATCTTCAGTGAAAAGTGGACTGTTTCGATAATTGATACGCTGGTTCAGATAAATCGCAGCTAAGAAGGCTTTGTTACTTGTTAAGGCTTATTCGCAAGCAACTGTTTGGATAGCGTATTTTCTTTCTTACCCAAGAGAATCTTACATCGAAGCCAAGCTAAGTAAAAATCTCCGATGGTGAGCTGCGATGTTTGTAGAACTATCGTCAGCTGTGCTACGGGTTCAAACCCCTCGATAAAATTGTCTACAAATGTCCATGTTTCATTGGTAAGAGCAACTTCCTTGTCATTCTTGGTGATCGAACAGATAAACTCTTTGTTGGACTTGACTGAGGAAGCACTGTCATACCACGAATTCCATCGAGTATCACAACTGAGCTTCGGCGCCTCTATGTGGTTCAGCTTAAACAGATTCTTGTATGGAATCTTTCTTAATTTTTTAATAAATGCTTGAATTGCAGTCAGGTGCTTCCTTAATTTGGCCTCTTTTATGGTATCAGATACTGCCAGTTGTGCAGTATGAGCAGCACATCGAACACCAGAAAATATTGGTGTAATTTTCTCCAAAAGGTGTTTTTCGCGCTCATCCGTGGAATCGACATCATCAGTTTCTTCTTTCTGCGCATCGTCCATTTCATCATCGCTGTCACTATCTGAATCATCAGTGGATTTATTGGCTCTGAAATAAAAATATGATTAATATTTGAAAGGGTTACTATTGAATTCTAAGGTTTACTCTTCCAAATCATCTTCGTTGTTGTCATCAATAAGACCATACATTGCCATCTCCTGTTGTTTAAGGATTCGTTTGTTGGTTGCCAACATATTGGAACCATTATCTGTAGTGCAGCTGTAGATTTTTGAAACATCGATTTTGTAGGATGCTAAGATATTTAGCACTACTTTTTCGAGGTGCTCCGATGTGTGCCGCTTCTTAAGTTCAACCATGGCCAATGTTCGAATTTTTATCACATTTTTTGCGATAAATTGAATGTTTACGCAGAGAATATCTCGACTTAATCGCGTAGCAGTATCCAGCTTCAAACAAATCAATTTTCCACAAA
Source organism: Aedes koreicus (assembly GCA_024533555.2). NCBI lineage: Eukaryota > Metazoa > Arthropoda > Insecta > Diptera > Culicidae > Aedes > Aedes koreicus. The sequence goes on from JAHHFK020003984.1 coordinate 27,873, forward strand.
TTTCTTCCGTAATTTTTGCTTTGATTTTTTCGGCAGTTGTTTCAATAATTGGTTTGATCGATCGAGAATCTATTCTTCGGGTTCCTTCTCCAGGTTTCCCGTTCAAACCTTTCTCGATTGCATCAAATATTTTTCGAAGTGGTGCACAATTTAAAAGTTTCAGAGGAGCACCTACAAGGGTTACTGTTTCAACCATAGCTTTGACGTTAACCTGCCTATTCATCTTCACAGTAATTTTCATCCGATTGATTTCAGAACCGTCCTCTACAACCGTTCCATCATTGTAATCCGTCGTTTTTAGTAGTCCATTTTCCTTAGCGATTTCCTTATGCTGCAACACATAATGTCTGACGTAAGTAAAATTTCGCAAGCATTTCACCACTTTTCCACAAATTTTACACGATGCCACTTTCTCTTCTTCATGAATATTAAATAAATCTAGTTCTAATTTACGCTTGGAGTTTGCCATGATTACTTTGCTTCCTCTGTGTGCCTGTGGGGAATTTAAAAAAAAAAAAGCAAACGTGTGTACCTTAATGCTGGTTCATGCAAACTAATATTCGTTTTACGCAGAATAAAAAAAAATCTTCTACATATATGTTATTCTAGGAAACGATGTACACCCAAGTCTATCCCTGTAAATGATTTGCAGATTTGTAATAGGATCAAATTATTAATCATGGGACCAATTATGTAACTTGAGACGAGCAAACAATTGGGCCCTAAAACATCATGAAAACATGTGAAGTAAACACAGATTTGACCAGGTCCCATCTAGAGTGCCGCCTTGTTAGTTTTTTGCGCACTTATATTTGCTCAGAGACGACAAGAGAGAGTGCAATCGTTAACTCGTAAAGAGACGCGAGCAAAATAGAAATGAGATGTGCGACTTTGAGCGCACGGCAAAATATGGGTGCACGGGAGTAAAGACTGCACTTTCACGTCTCTTTGAAATTTAATGTGCTGTCTCGTAGCAGCGCGTGCTGCACTCAAAGAGATTTGAGTCGCACCTTATCCCTGCGTACAAGAAGTATTGCTTTGGTGGTTTTTGGGGCGTTGTGGGCTGTGGGGGGCGCGCGCAAAAAGGGGGAACCAAAAAAACACAGTAGCAAATAAACATCGTAGGAATAAGTCGGTTGTTCCGTATGTAATAGCAATCAACCAAAAAAAAAATAAAATAAAAAAATATATATATATACAAAAAAAAAAAATATAAATATATAAAAAAAAGCTATCATTAGGGGGGGGGGGGTTGCGGGCTCGTTTTTTTTTTTTTGGGTTTTTTTTTTTTTTTTTTTTTTTCCTTTACCTTACATTCACATATTTTAGAGTGAATAAGTTAATATTTAGTATTTTATTTATTTTTCTTTTAATTTTCGTAAAAAAATAATAAAGAATTATTTTTTTTTTTTTTTCTTTTTTTTTAAATAATAATTAAGATTATTATTATTTTTTATTTTTTTTTTTATTCAATAAAATATAAAAATAAAAACTTATTTTATTAATTGGGTTAGAGGGAAATAAGTGGGTTAGAGGATGTCTTATTTTTTTTTTTTTTTTTGTTGTTTGGTGGATAATAGATAAAAAATACAAAGAGCAAAAGGGCCAGCGCGCCCACTTATTCCATTTCACATAAAAAGATTTTTAAAAAATATAAATGGTTAAATTTTTTAATTTTCACACACAATGCATTTTGAGAAATTGTGGGGGAGGAGGGGGGATGCACAACCAGATATACAAATTAAAAAAAAAAAAAAAATAAAAAAAAAAATATTATAAAAAATTTAAAAATTTTTAAATATTATTATTATTTTTTATACTATCTTACCGTTGTTTTCCGTTTTCTTTTTGTTGTGTTTCGGTGTCTGTCGGTTGTTACCGTTCCGAGTGGAGCAACGTTCATAACGGTACAGTCTCTTTGCGTCGCGTGGTAAGCGGTTAACCCATTTTTTGCGTTGATTTTTGTGAAAGCAAACGTACAAACAAGCAGCGATTCTTTCCCGGAACTTTTTCCACGTTATTAGGCCCCACGTTTGAATCAATATCACAATCAGATATCGATTCATCTGAGCTTTCAAACTGGTCACGGAATCACTCGCGATCGACACAAAGCACTCCAGCGTTCATGCGACTTCCAGAATGTGCAGTGTCGGCGATAAAAGACGCAATTGGCGAACTAGCGCTCGCTACGCACTTAATTTCCACCGCAGGGTCGCCGTGACGTTTCACAATACGGATTCCAATGAGGACGTCTATTCAAACTCAGGCTGATCCGCCTGGGTTTTCTTTTTGTATATGGTAGGGGACAAGCGAAAAAGATTGTAAGAAAAACACATCCCTTCGTTTGGTTGGACGTTGTTTTTTATTTGTATTTTTATTTTTTTGGTGTTTTTTGGTGTTTTTTTGTTTTTTTTTTTTTTTTTTTTTGTTTTATGTGTTTTTTGTGTGGTGTGGGGGTGGTTTGTTTTGTTTGGTGGTGGTGGGGGGGGGGGGGGTTATCCTTGGGAACGACTTGATGGTTGATGGCAGACCATTCTGAAGTTATTTTCCCGTAGTGACCGGAAGCGAGGTCTGGTCAAAACAACATGAAAAAATTGTTTTCAAAAAAAGACAACAACCATTTTTGCAAATATTCCTTTAAATTAACATCTTGGTTGTCAGTACCAATTACCACGAAAGTTTCGCTTTCAGCCCACAGGTGCTATTTACCTTCCAAATTCAGTATTTTTTAGGGAACTTTAACAACTTTGTTTTACTTAAACTTTTTTTTATCCAGTAGCCGTGTAAAACGTTTTGGAGGAGCTTTAAATATGATAATATGATATATGAAAGCCAAGACCCAAAACATGACCATTTTGTATGAAAATCTGGCTTTGGTCTTATTGCATTGTCCGTCACTGTACATAAGGCAACAAAATAAAAAAAAAAAACCAAAATAAATAAATGTGCGTTTACGTTTGAGGGATTTTTTTTCCTGGTCATTGATGAGAAGGTAGGTTGTAAGAAAAATCACGATAAGTCACATAAGGGGGGTTAAAAACTGCTCAAAGTTCTACCACGTGGTTTGTGCGTGGCCACCAATATTCTATCGATTTGTCTGTATGCTTCTGATCAAATTTAAGCCTTTTGGCTTTCATTCCTTTGGTGATGAACGGCAATTTCCAGGCAAACTTGGACTTTAATCCATGTTCTGCGATCCTCCGACGAATAGTTCGATCAGAAATTTGCAGCGGAACGGTCTCTTGTAGTCTCCTGATGGTGACGACCCTGGTGTTTTTGTAAACTTGATGTATGATTCTGGTGTCCATTCTTGCATCCATTTTGCGTTTCCTGCCTCTGCCGGGGCTAAAGACTGATGATCCAAACGATCTGTATTCCAAGTAAATTTCTCCAACGGCGGCAACAATCCGCTGTCATTTTCCACATCTCGAACTACCCGTTTATCGGATACACAAAGGAAAATAATGTGTCAACACTGTATTTTCCATGATTTCGACCAAAACGATTGAAAAACAATGCGAACGTATTACAGAAATACATCAAATCAAAAATTTTATTTCAAAAGTCAGAACATAAACAAAAATTCGTAGGATTTAGATCGATTTTCAATCTGGGACTTTTTTATGTCGTACACTAATAAAATTGTAAACTTAAAATTTATTTAGTTAGAGCACATACTCTTTATAAGATATTCGAAACATTATTTTTATTTGATTAAATATAAAAATCATAATACTACCCTTGTATTTTATAAGGTAACTCATAACACGTATAAGCGTTACAAATATTATTTATGTGTGAGCTTCCATAAAACTTATAGTTCGCATCTTATAGTTAAAAATTATGTGATTTCCTCACATACTTTTAATGTTTGAGTGCACGCAGTCAAGATGGCGACAGAAGATACTTTTTTTAATCGTCTCGATCTTCCAGCAGAACTTCTGAGAATGTTTAAAGGTATTTGTTCATTTTATATATATTAACTATCAAATAGTTATTCTCCATTATTTTCAGAGAAAAAAGAAGAATCACCACAAGAGGACTTACGGGAGGAGACCATACTGAAAAAGGATGTTTAGGAAGAATATACATTGAACCAAAAATAATAAAATATAACAAATGAACGTTATTATTTGCACTATGAATTTCATTTGAATCTTACACATAAACTTAATAGCACATTAAAATGAAAGTTATAAACCTCACACATAAATTTTATTAGAATCAGACACATAAACCTTTTAGCACATTGAAATAAAATTTATAAACCTCACACATAAATTTTATTTGTCAGAGGCAATGATTTATTTATTTATTTCTTTTTCAATATAGCTTTTATTTGTGGGAATTGCATAAGTTGTATATTGTTCACACATATTTTTTATTTGTCGAGTCAAATTGCAAAAATCTATGTGGTTTCACACATAAAGGGTATACGGAAATTTGCCTCGGTGTACCTAATTAACAACGCAACGCAGTTTTTTTTTTTTTTATAAAATCGAGTAGCGTTAGTAAAAAAATACTTTCACGTCAATTTAACACAGTATTTCTGAATCGTCATGTAAAAAATATATCAAGTATTACATCTGCAGTGTTGTGATTTTGACAAAGTGTTTGTTGAAATGTAATAAGTGGGCCGATTTTTTTGCCGTGAGCAAATTGACGATTTCATAAAGAAATATATACTTTTCACTGCATAAATCTTTCTTTATACATTTTCTAGCTGAACTATGTACATCATTTGCAGCCATCCCATATTTCGGAAGCTTATTTTAATCAGCTGTAATTGTGTGGTACGTTGATCAATTTCGCACCACTGATCAATATCACCCGGAATCACAGTACATCTCAAATAATAACTGCAAAAGTACATCTAGGTTGATAGTCGGCAAAAAATAAATTCAAGAAGCCAAAAACGAACGAAATAGATATTATAGCATATCATCCACTGCATTAGCGACACTTGAAGAATTCTAATCGAACTGTCAACTAATACATTTATTCACCAGTAAAACTTAGCCAACGGCAACAACCTTCGATTGATTTGATGAAAAGGGCTGGAACAATGTGAAAACTCCACCAGAACACGAAACGGAATTAAAAAGAAATAAACCCAAAATCTCCCACATTAACGCCAGGCATACAACGGTTCATTGCACCCGGCGCTGCATTCTTCCTGAATTCTCAGCAGAAAACTTGAAACTACAATTGAGTTCCCTCATTCTGTACGTAAAAAAGGGGATAACAACTATCCCACTTCGCTACCCTCTCTCTCTCTAACCCTTCCTTGAAAGTCCATTCTCTCAAGAAAATCATCATTTCCAGCTTCCCTGCCTTCTTATTCGCGCGAACCTATACTTAACCTACAAAGTTGATTGCACGCCCTGCACAACACGACCGAGCAGCAGTTGCAAAGTTTCAGGAGCCCAACTCCAAAAAGGGCTCCACTAATAAACGGGGAACGACGACGAAAAGCTGAAAAAAAAGAGTAAAAACAAAACTTACCACGCCATTGTCCATGCCGCCATATGGAGACTGATAGCCTGCTTTTTCTGGAAATGGATGTAGAGAGAGAAAAAGGACAAGGAGAAAGAAATTAAAATCATTTCGAAAATATCACAAGAAACACCTTTTGCATATCCCGACACAAATAAACATACACACACACGCGCGCGCACACACTCACGCATATTCATCCTGATCATCAAGGCGATTTAAAAAAAAATCAATTCTCTGTCTCAACGATTGGTGGAAAGCCTCCAAAAAAGCCATCTGCTCACTCGTCGTCGATACGCACTGCCAGCATAGGTCGAAGACCAGAAACGAACCCAAATACAGCCATCCTTTTCGAAGGGTACCGACCCAAAAGGTTGCAGCAGCAGCAGCAGCAGCTCACTCACCGAGCTTCGAACACGTACAAGGTGGACGGACAAAGTGGAGTGGAGGAGTGATTTTTCGGAGCACATTGGCTGAAGGACCGGTCCCAATCAACAATAACAACATCACCGCATCATCATCATCGTCGTCGTCGTCGTCCGTCGCCAATGTGAAACCATAAATATGTTAATAATTGCATAGTACCACCTGTACAACTGGAATCGCTGCTGCTGCTCATGGGACGGTCAACCGGAGAAAAATGATCAGTAACCGACCCGAAAAACGGCAAATATAATAATGATAAAACAGTCTGAAGAAGTATGAAACTTGCAACGAAATTTTCCGTCGAATCCGGGATTGTAAAATGTGTGTATAGAAAATTGATCTGCCACCGGTTGAATCTACTACATTTCGCCAGCGTGAGGGGGTGCCATACCGGTAGAGGTACCTTTTTCACAATCGTCATCACTCTTCCGCCCTCTTTCCTGTGTCCGTCAATTCCCAAGCACTATGACGCTCTGGTGAACCGAGAGCGAGAATCGAAATTAAACACTGTCGAAAAATAAATATTGATATCCTCTAACAACAACACACATTGTTGCTGTGCCTCTCTACTACTGGCATGGAGGGCGCGGAGGGAAGCGGACGAACGGAAGTGGAAATGATGGTGGTTCGGAAGGTACAATAGGGCAAAGCTGTTGCTCTTAGTCTGTAGTCGGTGTTTGGGTCGGTGGGTTCCTGTTGCTTTCCAATAGCGAGAAACAGTGCAACACCCTCGCACGTAAATGCGTACCGTCAAATGGAGTGACTTTGGTGCGCATTTGTGCGAATAGGTGGTTCCGTACAACTCTAATGGTGATTGATTCATGAGGGACAGCCTGAATCCTGAATCTTCTACGTCAACAATTCTGAAGTCGCCATGAATTTCTTTAGAATGACAAAGGCTTCGGGCCGTCTGCCTACTTAGCTTTTGCTGGTCCGACGTCCTTCCAGACTTCGTCTACAATATAATCTGAACAGACGAATTCGGATCATGTCTGTTAAGCGACGGCACCGATGGTGCAGTGGTAAGCGTCGTAACCTCTTACTCGATTCGGTCTGGTATCAATTCCAGTCGGCGCCGTTGGAATTGTCTAAGACGAAGTTTATCTGATCTCATTTTCTTTCGGAAGGGAATTAAAGCCATTGGTTACGGCCCATCTGTTGATGGGTTCTATATGTAGGGTCCAGTTCCAGGTACCTGACGTGACGCACCAGTCTCAGGCTGAATGTCAAGAAAATACGAAACAACGACACACATCTTAGTTGTTGCAGCACTTGGTCTAATCACTGTGCTTTTCTTCTTGTCGTACGGACCGAAATGCTAACACCATTCTTGAAGAATTGATGCCCGGAGTTGTTACAATATGTCATTCATATTAAACCCTTATAGCTTTAGCAACTGTTTAGATACTGAGTTCAGTTTGGAGATGCAGTAGCCCGTGGTTTATACTTCTTTTTGATATACCGATTTCGCATAATTCATCCTGAGCAGAATCTCAGTACTTGCAAATCTACTTATATTGTTCACAGCTTGATATAGAACTATTGGTTAACTCAGCGTCTGGTTCATAGCACGCTTATTACGGGATGAATTTTACAAGCATTAAAGATTCCCCATATTGAGCTCGACTTCCTTCTGTATTGAAGCTTTCCTATATCTCTTCTTAGAGGCACCTTATCCACTTATCCTCGTCGGCTATAAGACACCTCCTTTGTCGAGCTCCAATACTTGTAATCAGTGCTGTAAACAGTCATTTTGACCCAATGCGATTCATTTGCCGATCACTCGTTCCAGAAGCTGATTTTCAAAATATCACGTATGATGAAATGGTTGTGCCTGATTATCTTCGTAAATTTGAATTTTAAAATTTATGACTTGAGAGCGCAATATCGGAATATTCAAAGGATATTCATAATTGTACATCATTTTTATACGGCAGTGAATATAACACTTTCTATACACCAGAAAGTTGTAGAATTAGTCAAAAGCTACAATTTAATCATACACCATAGATTGATAAACTCAGCTTCTGAAACAAGTTATCAGTTAATTCATCCAAATCAGAAAAAAAAAACGACTGCACCGCTTGTAACAACACCTTCTTATCAGCCCTGGTCAGTCTAGTCAGCTTCGGGGAACACCCTGTCTCGTCTACTGACAAAAATTGCAAAATTTCGGTAGATTACGAGGGATCCGACTCTTTCAAAGAAGCAGCATATTCTAAGAGTTCGCAGATAAAATGGAAATTTATGGAGATTTTTTGGATTTCCTGCCAAAAGATGGCGATGCAACTAAATGAAATCAGGAAGTTCCAACAACATTTTTGGGATGTGGTTTCGCATGCCACAATTGAACTATTCGGAACTAACTTCAGGTGATCGAATGATTTGGTAGGCTCGATTATTCTGCATTTTGAGTTTTGGGACACCTTGGAGTAATTAACCGCTGGATCGAAGCATGCTTTGATCGTAAGTGGGCGTGTTTTTGTTTCGGTTGTCAATATTTTTATAAATTAGTATGATTTAATTTGGTAGTGAAATAAGTGCGATGGACCGTCCCAATGTAAACTATCCAAAGATTAACATGTTTATCGGTTGTGTCGGCTAAAAGGTCCTCGAAATAACTGAATATGGTTCCACGGGATGCAATGTGGAGCCGGCAACGGACGCATAACCAGTTCAGAACTGAGAGTGGTTGTGCGATTTTTAGACAACGAAAATGTGCGAATTCTGCACCGAGAAGGAGGCCCAGATTTAATTAGCTTGAAGAACTTTTCCCTTGATGGTGGAGATTGGAACAAACTATTATCTGACGTTCCTGTCTGCAGTTGACTTCTTGGCGAGCTTGTGCCATTTTGTTTAGAAGAATATTAACTTTAGAAGAGAACAATCACTACTATCGGACATTGCTTTCTTGTTAAGGACGTTTTTGCTGAAACAAGTTTTTTCCCACCCTTTCTGTAGAACAAGACTAAAGTTAGCCGCAATAGAAACAAATAATTCCACGAAGCAAAGACGACGTTTTCAATTTTTTTTTTGGAAAATTTAGAAATTATTTTGTTTTTGACCAAAGTGATTCTGAATGAGTTTTGCTCGAAAATTTTCCTATTTTCGAATAAATTAGCTAGTGCCATTTTGAAGGCGGCCTCTGGTGAGATCCATCTGATTATAAACATATTACAAAAAGCTATTTTCAAATAATACTAAATATGTGCCTGTATAAGAAATTTAACACATGCGTGTCCCTTATTCAAATGATAGCTGTAATGTTTACATGTGCGGCTTATTGTATGTGAAATAACCTCGGAATGGGCGTGATTCTCAAGAAATTCTGAAATGGGTACTACTTGATCTGCAGCAGCTGGAGCTTCTTTCAATGGTCACTTAAAGAATTGTTGCAAACAGATTCCTTTTATAATATCATTGAAAGCCAATGGGTGTTAGATTGAACACATACACACTTTGGAGTAATGAACCGATATGGTCGTCTAGTTATGAAACTGTTGCTTCAATTTCCAAATGTTTAGCCTTTTTCTAATTGAAGAAGCAGCTCCTATGAACTGACGGAGCCAATCTGAATCTTGCGAGCATCTTATTATTATTTTAAGCATTTAAAGCTTTCACAATGAGGTTATTGCTTGCTCTCAACTAATTTAACTTCCATAGTTATTGAGATCGTTCGATGCCAGCACCAATGCATGGAATTGTATATTATGAGGCAAGCACAATTTAAACTCAGTGCCCCGGGAAGTCGAGATAATTTCCAACCCGACAGATTCCCTCCGCACCCGGCTTTGTAATACCGTATCTTTATACTATACGGTGTCCAATATATTCTCATACACTTTTTCCTTGCATTGGTGTCGTGCAACTACTCAACATGCTTCACGTATGTGTTGGTGTAGTTTTGCACTATGTTTATACAAACGCTTTTAGGTTATGTCCGATTGTTTTCATTCGGTGTTTATCTTTTACCAGCGATGAAGGAGTTTCGTGCTGCGGTGATAAAAAAGTTTTTGAAAGATGAGCGCCCGGGCACTATTTTCAGAAATTTGAAAAACCTCGGAGTAAAGCGGGATTTTGTGTAACGAACCATCCGAAGGTACCGTGACACCTGCTCGTTGGATGACCGGAAGAGATCCGATCGTACTCGTACGGTGCGGACTGCACGGATGTTAAAGTGGTCAGGGAACGGATTAGACGAAAATCACAGCGCTCTGTGCATAAAATGGCCGCAGATCTGAATGTTTCGAGATCGTCAATGCACAATATACTGCAAAATGACCTCGGATTCCAAGCTTTCAAGAAACGTAAGGTTCACGGAGTTTCGGAACCTTCCAAGCAGAAACGACTCGAAAGAGCAAGTCTGCTTTTGTCGCGGCACGGTGGGGAAGAATTTATCTTTTCCGACGAAAAGTTATTCGTCTTGCAACAATCCCACAATGTCCAGAACGACAGATTGTGGGCTCTCTCTTCGAGAACTGTTGCAGAGAGTGATAGGACTATTCCACGGTTCCAAAGTGCTGCGTCTGTGATGGTTTGGGGAGGAATTAGCAAGCGAGGCAAATTACCACTGGTTTTCATCGAAAAAGGCGTTAAAGTGAATGCCGTATATTATAAAACGGAAGTTTTGGAGAAAGTTGTCAAGCCATATGTACAAGAGGTGTTTGGAGATGATCACTATGTGTTTCAGCAGGACGAAGCGCCATCGCAAATCTCGTTCAGGGCTCGTGCCGAGAAAATTTGACCGACTTTTTGGACAAGAATGAATGGCCTCCCAGTTCACCAGATCTGAATCCCTTGGATTATTTCGTATGGCCATACATGCTGGCGAAGGTAAATGACCACAGGGCGTCTAATATGAACCAATTCAAAACCGTAATCAAACGAATTTGGGACGAAATGCCGATGGAAGTCGTGCGTGTCGCCTGTGACGGTTTCGAAAACCGTCTGGAGCTGGTCGAGAAGGTTAAAGGTGGTGTTATTCCAAAACATATGCTGTAGTTGATCAGTATTATATTGCAATATAATGGGTAAAGTTATCAATAAAATCTGGATTATCGGTTTGAAATAAATAGTTTTATTTTGTATGAGAATATATTGGACACGGTGTATACTAAACTTCCTAAAAATTCGACTCCACTATTCCGAGGCTAATTACACCTGCTCCCACTTGGTTCTTTGTTCGTGAACTGTTTGTATGGGAAACAGTCGATCTTGAATGGCAGGCATTTTATTTAAAAGATTTTTCTTGGAGACTTTGGATAAAGTACTTTCAGTTTCCTCGATGTGCTCAGATCTTCAGTTCAGTTTGCAAAATGTTTCTGAATTTGGAATGTACATTTTCCCAAATTTTATATCTTCTAGGCTTAGAGTTCGGTTCACTTAGAATCCAGACCATTTACTCATTCTACAGGAGCGCCTCTCTAAGGGTCGCATTTGGAATGTGTTGACATCGATATAAATACATGTGCATCGGTGATAAAAGTTTCGTCTCGATACACGCAGCGTTGTGCAAAGTTGTGCTAAATCGAAGACGAGAAAGAAAACTTAATCCTGTAAACCCACGTCGAAAACCCGACGTGATCGATCCCGAAAAAGTTGAAAATTGCGGTTCCTACCGTGGGAGATGTTCTCATGCAGTTTCGTGATCGTGATCGAGGCCCGGAAGGTTCAAAGCAAACATAGTGCTGGAATTTTGTATCGGTAGCTGAACTGGAAGGTGTTGAGGTCGATCAAGGGAAACCCCGTACAGAGGATTCATCTGCAGCAGATCCTCGTTCATTCCGTACCTCCAAGCCACCGAATAGGGCGATGATGCAGAATTTAGGTGGCCAGACCACACACTCGGCAGTAGTAGAACCGGGTGTGGCGAAAGATGCTTTGTCATGGATTATGCATTTTAGGCAGCTTCCATCCACGAGGGGATGCCCCAGGAAGTTTGTTTTCTAGGTACGGTAAAAACAATAGTAATAAAAATAATGATCCACGTCCAAAGACGAAGCAATAAATTTTTGAACAAGAAATCTCATCGGCTCTTTTACGTTGATGAATTCAAAATGGCAAATGGACGCAAAGACTCAAGAATAAGCTTAAGAATGTGTCATAATCCGAACACTGGTCTTGAGAAATTAATACATTAAGGCTTCCTAACGCTAAGGCACCCATAGGTCCAGTGTTGTTCTGGCCAGATTTGGCAAGCAGCCAGTACAGTTGGGAGATACTGCAGTGATACCGTGAAAATAAGGTGGATGTCGTCGACACGGATATCAATCCACCTAACTGCACGCAAATTCGAAAATCGATCGAAAATTAGGCAATTATCAATGGGAAGTTTGCCAAGATATCTCGAAGTTGAGGTTGACCAGTCCAGTGAGGGAATGATGATGGCAGAAATCCTAAAGATAGCCCGTGAGTTCATTCGAAAGAAGTCAGCGTAATCTTACATTTTTTTATAATTTTCTGTTAAACAAAATTACGGAATATAGGCAACCTTGTTCATTGATTCTTCTGAAAAGTCACGACATTTTGAAACATTTTATCATCCCAAATCTAAATTTTCAATTAAAATTATTTCGAAGTACGCCCTTGTGATTTGAGTTTAGAAATTAAGAATCATCATGGCTTCCTGAAATCTTTTTATTCTCAGCACCCAATCCAGTGTTCTAAAAATGTAATTCGAATGAATTATCATCAGGAATTGTATTCAATGCTTCTTAGAATCTTTTTTAACTGCTTTTTAAAATAATTTAAGTTGTTTCTCAGAGTTATATGAATTACAATATAAATTTTCCCCTGATAACTCCTGATAACTGGAACTCTTTTTGACTCCTTACTTATTTGAATAAGCATTAAAGTAGTGCAAGCAGTTAATATCTGGCATCACAAAGGTTTGTTTACATTAGACGTAATGATACTTCAAATCATCATCATGCTAGATTTCTGGATTCTTTTTAATACAGGTGTCCATTTCAGCAAGAAAAATATATTTAAATTGCTATTTAACTCAGAACCTCCATGGAATTATCTTTCATCGTTTTCTGAATGTTGATTGCAGAATACAAAACTGTAAAAATCGATTTCCTTTTCATAATTTCTATGAAACTCTTTACGGGGCATTCTGAGGTGCAGTTCCTCAAACCGTTCGTTTAGAACTGTTGGTAAAATTTATTCCTTTCAAACAATTACTTGGAAATCGGATCTTTTTCCATTTGATTGACGCACTATTTTCCTTTGAACTCAACATTTTTAAAAATCTCAATTGAAGGTAAATTCTTGAAATCGAATTATAAATTTAAATTAACTTTCCTTAGTTAGATGAGCCTTGGCTTGAGCTATGGACTCCGAAAGTATGCAAGAAGACAACGGAATTAAAATTAAATAACTCAAACCACTCAAACCTTTTCAAAAAGGGGTTTCAACACGAGACGAAACTTTCGATAACATGGAAACCGAAATGTTTCAATTTATGAAGCGAACGTAACATTGAAGGAGAAATCATCCCCATTCGACGGTGCATACATCAAAATGCAACAGTCTATTTCATCGCTACTACTATAACGATTATAAGCTGATTTTTTGTTTCCACCGCCTCCACCCCCATTGGATGATCCAGCGCTCATCAACACCCGGAGGATTCAACGCCACCAAACCACATGCCACCGCTCAACACCCGGAATGCACGGAACAGATAATGTAGCGTGTTATTGTTGTCCGGGTTATTATTATGTACGTCGAGCTGTTGCAATATACATTCACATCCACATCGACGCACACACCCACACCCACGCTGATCAGCACCTCTATCCTTTTTGGTAAATTCTAAACACGCAGAACAGAACCAAAAACATGCTCGTCACTCAGCCTGACACCGGTGGTGGTGTGTGAGCAAGGATTATCAACAAGGATGGTCGGTCATTCGCTTGGGTGCGGGAAGGTCAGTCGGTAGTAGTGTGTACACTGTAACACTCGAATTAATGGCAGTTGATCCATGCTGATAATTTTAATTATTATGTATGGTTATAACAGTTTGCCCTGCAAACATTAATAAATCGATGCAATCAAGCAAATTCAACGATGGTTTTCAGTCATTCATGTTACAAATTCCGAAAGCGGAAACAAGTCCTCATCAAAACAAACATCCGATAGCTACCAGAGAAAAAAAACAGGATCACTGTCCTCTCGTTTTGCAACAGCATCAAAAGCTCGTAGAAGCCGAAGAAATCCCCGGGACCAACGGAACACAAAAAGATGAAGACAAATCCTCACTTCAGTCCACCGGAGAAATCTCCGAACACACATGTTCAAATCTCAATTCTCTGCTGCACCACTTCATCTTGGTGCAGTTCTTTCCAATGACGATGCCCTCGGTGAAACGAACATTCACACACACACACACAGATTCATCAAACTGCTTTGCCCTTGTTTGTTCTTCTTTCGACGTATTCGACGTTTCCGAAAAACCACTAAAAATATCCGAAATCTCCTGAAGACAGCATAACCATAAGCGGAAAAGCAATAACTGGAACGAACGGGTGCATTTTGATGGTTCTCTTTACGTACGCATCCTTCGAAGTGGACTTCTGTATCATTCCTTTACGACAAGTTGTTGTTGTTTTCGTTGTTGTCGTTGTAGATGCCAATGCAAGGCTATGCTGGAAAGGTGTGTAGCACGCCAACTGGCAAATTCGTCGTGATCAGGCTAACTGAAAGGATGAGAAAATGAATCGGTTAAATGGGTTGTCATAGCTTTAAGGTTCATCGTATGTACGTGGCATGGATTTAACGGTATTGGTAGGCTGGATCGATAAGCAAAACCTTTTTTTAACAAGTCATCAGATAAAAGTAAACTGTTGGTGAAAAAATGATTTAAGGGGCAATGAAAAAATAACCGTATGTTATTCAAATTGTAACAACAAAAGCAAAATAAAAAAAACGGAAACTGGAAAAACCAAAAAACAAAACGCTGGTGAAGTAAACTTCAAACCAAATTTTTGAGAACAAAATTGCAAATTAGCAAAGAAAATCGAAATATCAACTTTTATAAACACTGAACATATTTACGGCTATGAGATTCTCTGAAATTCACTCAGAGTTTTATGTCGTGTTCAGAAATACTTTGACCTTTATTTCAGAGTTCATTTTGCTATAAACTAATTACCAAACACGTTCAAGCTTAATCAAGTAATCTGATCTCGAGGTGGTCAGAACATAAATAAATTGAGATGCCCAAATATTTCCGAACAGTAAAACTTTTGTGATTTCCGAAAAAATGTCGAAGTTGGCGATAGTTTATAAGTTCAAATAACATGAGGCTTTTGCCAAATCAAACTCCTTGCAATATAGTAATTTGAAAATTTGCTTTGAATCTAAGTAAAATGTTATTGCAGCTCATAAAGGGCGAACACGAAATTATTGCGACACCGAAAATGTCATGCCAATTTTCTTATAATGTTTAGAATCAAACCAAAATTTTAGGGTAGTTTTATACATATATTTACTTCAAAAATCATAAGAAAAGTTAATCGATGGAGCCTTGAGTGTAAAATTGAACGCATTTTCGCTTGATGCCCTCCATCAAAGTCTTTACAGTGTCATCCGGTACCAGTTTCTCAGTTTTTTTTTCCATTTTCTTAACATGTCCTTCTCGTCTTTGACTGTCTTCTTGCTCTTCCGAAGTTCCCGCTTCATCATTGCCCAGTACTGCTCCACCGGGCGCAGCTCCGGACAGTTTGGCGGATTCATGTCCTTTGGAACAAAATGGACAGAATTGGCCTCATACCACTCCAGGACACTTTTAGAATAGTGGCATGATGCCAAATCTGGCCAAAATAGCGGAGCTTCGTCGTGCTGCTGCAAGAACGGCAAAAGGCGCTTCTCGAGGCACTCAGATTTGTAGATCTCGCCATTAATGTGCCCTTTGTCACGAAAGGCTCGCTCATCAGTCCGCAAGAGCAGATGGCCTGCCAAATGAGATATTTGGAGGCGAACTTCGACATTTTCTTCTTCTTAAATTTGTCGTCCACATAGAACTTGCTCTTGCCGGTGAAAAACTCCAACCCTGGAATTTGCTTAAAATCGACTTTTATATACGTTTCGTCGTCCATCACACAGCAGCCATATTTTGTCAGCATCTTCTCGTAGAGCTTCCGTGCCCGAGTTTTAGCCGTCGATTGTTGCCGCTCATCGCGGTTTGGGAAGCTCTGTACCTTGTATGTATGTAGTCCAGCTCTCTTCTTTGCATTCTGGACGTAGCTCTACGACATGCCGATCTTTTTAGCCAAATCACGGCTTGAGACGTTTCCCTCCGTCTTTTTGTTCTCTGGTCCCGGTTTTCTTCCAGCTGCTTTGCCGTGGTCCAACGTCAACCGCTCCTGGAATCGCTTTCACACTCTGGAGACGGTTGAATGGTGAATGTCCAACATTTTTCCCAACTGCCGGTGCGACAGGTAAGGAAATTCCAGGTGTTTGGAAAGAAATTGTTCTCTCGACTCGCGTTGGTTCACCTCCATTTTCGTTGAATCGAAAAACACGACTTCGAGTTTGACAGCATGTAAACAATACACATCAATGAGAAAGTGTGCAAAATTTGGTTGATTTTCACCCAATGGTAAAAAAGTTATGCCCTGTTGAATGTGTCGCAATAATTTCGTGTTCGCCCTTTATAAATGTATTCTCCGATTTTCCCGATAGAATACACTGAGCCTATATCTAGAACTTGGGGCCTCAGAAGCTGAGTCGGTAAGAGCAGAAGGAACGGATCAGTGCTTTTGATTTTTTTTTTAAATGTTGGATGAACGTTCAAACGCCGATCTCGGGTGTCGCAATAGGCCAAACTCCTTCACGAGCAACTTCAAGGAGCTGGGAAGAAGGGTTAAAAGGGATTCTCATATTGCAATAAAATTATAAATGAAAGCCTAGTGTGATTGACAGCATGCAAAAAAAAACCGAACCCGTTCTGCTTTCCCGTTCTCGAGAAAAAATCATGAAAATGAGTAAAAAAAAAAGTGGTAACAAAAATTCATATGCCCCCTTAGCTAACCAACGTGGAATGTTGTTAGCATAATGAGTTCCTAGTTTTCTCATTGAGTCCGGATTGGGTAGGTTCGAATTTAAAGTCTTTCATAGGGAGTTGTCATACGTGTTTAGAGCAGTGAAAAAATATGCGCTTCTTCTGATCGAAGAATGCGGATAAAAAAAAGGGAAATTACATGTGGCAAATACCGTTAACCAAATTGTTAGAGTAATTTAAGCAGGACTTAGCAATTATATGGGTTCTAACGAACTGATCTTTTTACCTATTGGAATGTTTAATAAGTCACGCTTTTAAGGAGAGGGGAGATTTTAAAACTTGTAATGACACACTTGTAACTGGGCCCTCCTTTAGCCCGAACGGTAAAGGCGCAGCTACAAAGCAACACTATGCTGGAGGTGGCTGGGTTCGATTCCCGGTATGGTCTAGGAATTTGTCTAGGAAACTTGAGCCCCCTTCAAATAACAGCCTAGCTCACTTTTGCATGGTAGTACTGAGGACGATGACGACCACATGTGTATCTTGCGTTAAAGACAACAATTAGAACAAAGCAATTACTGGTAGATTGGACTGATCATTCCATTTTTTTTTATTTGATAATTGGAAGAGTTTTATCACGCAAATTGAACATTCTATTGATTTGAATATGTTTGTGTACATTTAATAAATTGCCACTAATTGGCACCTTTTTCAGGGACGTTGTTTTGGTTCTGGACACTAATAATCATGAGCAAACATTGCTTCGAAAACTAAGCTTGATACAAATTTGCTCTTGCTTTCTAGACACAAAACACTTTCACAACCTGAGTTAGAATTGCCTAAACACCTCAGCTTGGTAGTTTGCTAATTATTTTTCAGAATTTTAAACAGGATGCAATCTGAATGCTGGCTTTACTGCCTCCCGATTTCTATTTTGATTTTAAGATTAGCACTTCAGTTATCAAAATGTCGTCGAAGGAAGCAACGCATCAAAATTTTGCACGTTCATGGCGAAAATCCAAACACATCTCACGCCAAGCTGGCGAAATTGTTGAATGTATCTAAATCAACTGTTACCAACGTATTAAAAGTGTTCGGTGAATGTTTGTCGACAGCCAGGAAAGCTGGATCGGGGGGAAATCGATAGCCGGAGGCCACAGCGACGCCACCCCAACCTCTCCGTCCGAGATGTCGCAAAGAAGCTGGGAGTGGCGCCTTCAACCGTGGATAGAGCTAAAAAACGAGCTGGACTGTCGATTTACAAGAAAGTGATGACTCCAAATCGCGACGATATACAAAATACGTCGGCCAAAGCACGATCACGAAAGTTGTACACAACGATGCTGACGAAATTTAATTGCATGGTACAGGACGATGAATCTTACGTCAAGGCAAACTTTAAACAGCTTCCTAGACAGGAAATGTATACGGCAACCGGACGGGGAAGGGTGGCAGATATTTTCAAGCACATTAAACTGTCAAAGTTCGCGAAGAAATATGTGGTGTGGCAGGCCATCTGTACCTGTGGCTTGAAGAGCAACGTTTACATTGCGACCGAAACCGTCAACCAGGAAATTTATCTGAGCGAGTGCCTACAAAAACGTCTACTGCCTTTCCTGAAGCGACACAATTGTTCCGTTCTATTTTGGCCGGATTTGGCATCTTGCCATTACGGAAAAAAGGCTATGGAGTGGTATGCTGCCAACAACGTTCAAGTGGTGCCCAAGGACAAGAACCCTCCCAACACGCCAGAGCTCCCCCCCATCGAACAATATTGGGCCATCGTCAAGCGGAACCATAAGAAGCCTCAAAAAGCTGTTGTGAGCGAGAAACAGTTCAAGGCATACTGGCGTTCTGCGGCGAATAAAGTGGACAAGGAGACTGTACAAAATCTTATGGCAGGTGTTAAACGAAAGACCCGGCAATTTCACTCTAGCAAACATGACTGTCTGCTCTTGGTGCCTCATGGTGATGAGCGAAACATCTCCTTCTACATCATAATCGTTACTCCACGCTCGGAGAATACAAACATAACAATTAAAGTATGGAATTCGCATTCGGTAAAAAGGTAGTTTAGCTGAATATTTCTCCTGTATTCTGTACTAACTGAACTCGAAAAAGAAAAAGAATTTGACTTATTAATAAAAACTTTGATCGACTCACACACATTACTGTTTGACCAAATTTTGATCGGAACACCCTTTAATCAAAATCATACGTAAGGTTTGCACATAATCTGGATAGAGATTAAGTCGAAATACTGAAAAAGATCGGATCGAAACTGTGATCCGCTCAACACACCGTGCAGGTTGAGCTGAGAATCCTTGGAAGGATATATTCCGTTTGTTAAATTCCATGCAATCCTAATTTGAGATTCGTTCTGAACATCGAACATCAATTGATTGTAATAAAAATGCCAGCAAAATATTCCCCTAATTTTGTTACAACGCTTGTAAGCATCATTGCTGATCATGTATTTCTGTATTCTAACCAAAAGCATTGGTCCAAGGTCCAAAATGATGAGGATAAGTGGATTTCTTTAAGATTTGTTAAGATAAGACTGGATTTGATCATTATTGCTAGATTATTTGCCAACAGTAAAGATAACCCCATAATTCCAAAGATGTATAAGTATAACATCAAAGTGTTAAAATTTCCGAATCCTTTGAAATTATTTTCACTCGTTAACTTTCTCAATATTCGGGCAGAATCTGTACCGAAATATATCGAAGTTTCAATCGAAATTTCCGCTTGAATGGCCACCCTGTGCATAGAAGTTACAATTTGTATTTTAAACACCAAACATCTCTAATCTGAATTAAAAAAATCTCTTCACCTGGAAGCTATTCAAATAAAACATATTCTAACAGGCTGCCACTTATCAACACATTAAAGATACATAATACGCATCTGAACATGAGAACACCCGAAGATTCAAGAAAATCGAGTAACAATCTAAACTTGTTTGCCCCAACAAACTTTCCCAAATCTGGACATTTTCCTAAAATATTTGCCATTCTCTCGCTCAAAAGCGAACAACTGTATCATTGACCTACGACAAACCACTTGTGGCCCCATGCGGCTGTTGAACGTGTTCTCGGTTGAGTCGAATAACACAGATGTGTACATACGGCTTCCGTCTTCCAGATTCCGATTCACGTGTTAGCTCTCTGTACCCACTTTTCTGTTTTAGTTACTACTGCTGCTATTAGGCGCCGATAAAACAACCATAACGCCGTCAGATTCCGAACTTTAACTCTGATTGGGTGAACATATTTCTCAAAAACTCAAACACAATCGGCCACTCTTTCAGATGCTTACCTAAACCAACCCCCCCTCGACAGAGAAAGGCCCGAAAAAAGGAATCATCACAAATCTCAAGTGCCGGCGCACGACCCCGCACTGACGTAACACTTGAACAGCGCGCGACGGACGAGGATCCTCGCCGAACGTCTCTCGCGCGTTTGATAAATTGTCCCACAGCTTTTCGATTAGTATGTTTATAAAGTATAAACGCATTTATAGGGAAACATGGTCGTTATCCTACCCGTGTGGATCGTCGTTGTAAATAATTCATTTC
>JAHHFK020003987.1:0-32067 GCA_024533555.2 Aedes koreicus
GCTGATAGGATCAAGTTCAACTTGCTTAAAAACCTCCCAGACGTCGCTAAGAGGCGCATGTTGAACTTGTTTAATCAGTTTCTGGAACTAAACATTGTACCGGATGATTGGAGACGGGTGAGAGTTATTGCAATTCAAAAACCTGGTAAACCCGCGACCGACCACAACTCCTATCGACCCATCGCGATGTTATTTTGTATTCGAAAGTTGTTGGAGAAAATGACCCTCTTCCGTCTGGACAAATGGGTTGAGACGAATAACCTGCTTTCAGATACTCAATATGGTTTCCGTAGGGGTAAGGGAACGAAAGACTGTCTCGCGTTACTTTCCACGGATATTCAGTTAGCTTTTGCTAAAAAAGAGCAAATGGCTTCTGTATTCTTGGATATCAAGAGGGCTTTTGATTCAGTATCTGTTGAAGTTCTTTCAGATAAATTCCACGCTTGTGGCTTTTCTCAATTAATGAATAATTTTTTGTACAATTTGCTGTCAGAGAAACATATGAGCTATTCTCATGGAAACTCTACAGCTTCCCGATTAAGCTACATGGGTCTCCCCCAGGGATCATGTTTAAGCCCCCTTTTGTATAATGTTTATGTCAAAGACATTGACGGTTGTCTAAGTGACAACTGTACGTTGAGACAACTTGCAGATGACGGCGTAGTGTCTGTCACGGGCCCCAATGGGATCGATCTGCAAGGACCCTTACAGGATACCTTAGACAATTTGTCTACTTGGACTCTAGAGCTAGGTATCGAATTCTCTACGGAGAAAACTGAGTTGGTAGTTTTTTTCTAGGAAGCATAACCCAGCACAACCGAAGCTTCAAATTTGGGGTAAGCCGATAACTCATTCCATGTCATTTAAATATCTTGGGGTCTGGTTCGATTCTAAGTGCACCTGGAGATCCCACATCGAGTATCTGAAGCGAAAATGCCAGCAAAGGATCAACGTTCTCTGCACAATTACCGGAACCTGGTGGATCTTCTAACGTTGTACCGGACAACGATTTTGTCGGTTATAGAATACGGTACTTTTTGTTTTCAGTCAGCGGCTCGGTCGCACATCATCAAACTGGAACGTATTCAGTATCGGTGTCTTCGTATCGCGTTAGGTTGCATGCACTCGACTCATACTATGAGTCTTGAAGTGCTGGCTGGCATGTTGCCATCTTGGATCGGTTTACAGAACTGTCTCTCCGGCTCCTCACCAGGTGTGAAGTTATGAACCCCCAGGTAATCGAAAATTTTGAGAAGCTTCTCCAGTTGAATCCTCAAACTCGCTCCATGACTTTGTACCATTTGTACATAGCACAGGATGTCAGCCCTTCACCGAACATTTACAATCGTGTTTGCTTCTCCGACTTCGATAATTCGGTTCACTTTGATTTATCCATGAAGCAGGAGCTTCATGGAATCCCAGAGCATCATCGTCCTATGATTGCTCCGGTGATATTTGCTGCAAAGTTTGGCCTAGTTGATTCCACTAAATCGTTCTTCACTGACGGATCTTTGATAGAGGAGTCAGCAGGCTTTGGTATATTTAATGAAATTTATAGCGCCAACCGTAAACTTCAAGCTCCTTGTTCCGTATATGTCGCTGAATTAGCGGCAATACACTTTACGCTAGAAATTGTTGCCTCATTAACACCGGATCAGTACTTCATTTTCACGGATAGTCTCAGTTCTATAGAGGCTATTCGCTCGTTGAGGCCGGTAAAGCACTCCTCGTATTTTCTCATGAAAATACAGGAGCTTCTAAGTGCTTTATCTTCGCGTTATTTTATCATCACCTTTGTATGGGTCCCTACTCATTGTTCAATTCTGGGCAATCAGAAAGCGGACTCGCTTGCAAAGGTGGGCGCTATAGAAGGCGATATTTATGATCGACAAATCGCCTTCAATGATTTTTTTTCCTATTTTTCGTCTACAGTCACTCGTCAGCTGGCAGTATAAATGGAGTAAAGGAGATTTGGGGCGATGGCAACATTCTATCATCCCAAAGGTGTCGAAGAAATCTTGGTTTGGGGGGATGAATGTGGGTCGAGACTTCATTCGTGTGATGTCTCGCCTCATGTCCAATCATTATTCTTTGAACGCTCATTTATACCGTGTTGGGCTGAGCGACAGCAATCTCTGTGAATGTGGACAAGGTTACCAGGACGCAGATCACATTATTTGGTCATGTGCCGAGCAACGTGGAGTCAGATCTGAGCTTTATGATTCCCTTAGGGCTCGAGGTAGACAACCCAATGTACCGGTTCGAGATATCTTGGCTGTACGTGATCTGGAGTTTATGAAACTAATTTATGTGTTTTTGACTAACATTAGCATTAGACTGTAGTTAGTTTAACATGTGTGTATACTTTTAGTTTTTTTATCTGTGTTTGTGAGTTGTTTTTTTTTTTCTTTCTCAGATATGTTCAAGTCAATTGAAAACCAAAAGATGTATAGTTTTAAGTTTTTTGACAATTCAGAATTTAAAATAAACGTGTTATGTAAACCATACTTAAAATTCCCATCTTCCCATCCTTAAAATTGTTATTCCTATTAACCTCTAGACGGCCGCGAGTAATCGGTTCTAACCTTCTAACTTTAGTTTTAAGATAACTGATGTATATAAATATGAAAACTTGGCTCTGTAAAGTTGATTCGATTGAGCCTGTACAAATAAATGATTTAATTAAAAAAATAAGTGTCGAGAATTTGGACACATGAGCATGGATTGTAAAAATAATGTAGCATGCTCTAAGTGTAGTGAAAGTCACACGACATCTGAATGCACATCAATTGTTTTGAAATGTATTAATTGTAAAAAAACGAATAACGAACGTAAAACGAACTTGGACGTAAACCACGACGCGTTTAGTTATGAATGTGAAATTTTCAAGCGATTATATGAACGAAAAAAAACAGCCTGCATTTCAATGAATAGCAGCCAAGTTCCAGTAGTAATGTGAGTAAATTCGATATGTTGTACTTCAATATTGCCGGGTTGTCTACAAACTACGTAGAATTGCGTCAGATTGTAGAGGAAAAACGTCCATATTTAGTCTTTTTTCAGAAACTCATATAGTTGACATGCAAGCATTTGATCAATATAGTATTCCGGGATATAATGTGGCTGCTTGTTTATCACATTCTAGACACACTGGCGGCGTTGCTAGTTATGCTAAAGAATCAGTTCAATTCAAGCTTCAATTGAACGAAGTTTGTGACGGCAATTGGTTTTTAAGCATTGCAGTTGTTCGTGGCATGCAGATCGGTAATTATGGTGTACTCTATCATTCTCCCAGTTCTAGTGACCAGCGTTTTATTGAAATTTTGGAAAACTGGTATGAGATTTTTGTAGATTCTGGTAAACTAAATGTTCTTGCTGGTGATTTTAATATCAATTATTGTGACAGTAACAATTCGAAGCATTTGAAACGATTAGCAGATTTCTTTAATTTAAAACAATTGGTTAATGAATATACGCATATTTCCAGACACAGTAAAACTTTGATTGACCATGTGTACTGTAATTTTGATTCTGTTAGTGTTGTTATAAACTCTGACTTGAAAGTAACCGATCACGAAACCATTATTATTAACGTTGAAGATAACAGTAGTAATGACAAAGATTATGTGAAATTGAAGTGTTGGAAAAAGTATTCGAAACAAGCTTTTACTTATAAGACTTGTCGAAAGAAATGTGGATTTTCAAACAAATACCGGTTCTCTAGATCAGAAATCAGCTGTTTTGACAGACGTCTTAAAAATATGTACCAATAAACTAGTCGAAAATAAATTTGTTCTAGTAAAGAACTAGAACAGCTGGTACAATTTGGATCTTTTGCGTCTTGTATGTATGTATGTATGGTAGCCACCATCCCTTCTAGCCCTTGGCTTGGATGCAGCTCCACTTAATAGCAAGATCAAATTGAGCCACCGATCTGAATTCAAAATATCGCTGTATGAAGGGCCAAAAACGGAGGGGTGGACCCGTAAGCAGAGACACTCACGCGAAATCCACGGGAAATTAAGAATCTCCTTCCAACGATACGATCCAACAAATCGAATAACCCAATTCGCAATACTTATTAAGCTTTCTACAGGATGGCTTGTTAAGAAGGGCGCGTCACCCTCACTGAAACTGTTGGAGTAGAATTCACAGTATCATAATCGAATCGGTAGGATAAAGAAAATGATAATGTTCATTCCCTCCTAGACTCAGGCAGTCAATCAAACCATCGTCCAGTTTCAGCTTGAATGATACCCTGATGCTCCCTCCCAACCCAGTATTTATTATATATATAATGTAAATAATATGACATAATATTCAATATATGTATTATGGAATAGTGCAATGAAATATACAAGAATATTTAACTCAAATATGTCATAGATATGTCATGATGAAATAATTAAAATAGTGATAATAATATGCAGCTTGGTGCTTTTTTACAGCTCAATCAGTGGCAGATGAATGTAATTCTGGAATGTGAAGGCCATATTGCAATTAAACAAAACATAAAACATTTAATTATACATAAAATTATAAAAAATATGTATGTATTTATGACATATGTATGTATAATCAGCAGAACGAAGAGCATTTATAAATTTTAAAATTAGTATCCAATAATGTAAATCAATAGAAAAATACCTTATGGTACAATGTAATTAAATATCTATATAACCTGGAATCACCTTCCTTGTAACCTTGAAGCAGATAAAATTTCATAATTATTATTATTATTTTTCCAATGAATATAATAATGATATGAAATAAGAATTAGAAGCAGCTATATGATGAATGTATACTGAAATGTAATGGTAATATTATCGATGACATGAATGGTTGTAAATAATATAATATGAGGAAATAACTGAAACAATGCTAGACATATGAAAATTATATGCTGCTTGGTGCCTCATTACAGCTCAATCATTGGTAGTTGAATGTAACTCCGGAATGGGAAACCTTTTTGGCCAAACCATGTCGTAATTAAATGAAGTACAAACATGCATTATGGCATGTTATGTACGTATATAACATATGGGTCATAATCAGCAGAATTGAAAAGCATTTATTAATTTTAATAATATCCAATGATCTAATTTATTAGAAAAGATCCTTGAGCTACAATGACAAAAAAATAGCTATACTATCTGGTACAAACTTCCTTGTAATCTTGAAGCAGATAGAATTTAATTAATATTATTATTATTTTTAATAATAATTTCAATATGTTTTTAATAATATACCATGATGAAAATAATACGATGTTGCAATAAAATACTAAATAATGTATATATAATAATAAAATGCAGCCATTTGCCTCTTCGGCAGCGGTCTTAGTTGCTTTAAACTCTGAAATAACGGAAATTTCCAATATGATATAATGAAACATAGTTGATCTCCTGGCAGCCGTTTTGCTAGGAAAATGTAAGCAAACAATAAGGCGAAATAAATTCCCTATGAATATGATTATTGCCTAAGAACGGAAGCTTAATAAATCTAAAATAAAAAGAAATAAAAATAAAAACAAGAGGAAATTTGATTTATCCGCTAACTTTTGTTTCCCACTGGGCCCATAAATGATTCTTTATGCCTGTCTAATAGAAGATGTACGATCAATGTTAGGTTTTGTATTTTTAATTGTCTTATGATAAAAGAAGGGAAAAAATTGCATTAAAAACCATCGTATCTTTTCATATACATAGCGTGAGTTAGGTTGGCTTAGACTCATAACGATGCATAAATGCGAAGCTGAAAATAGCATTAAAAATATTGTGAACGTTTTTTGATAATGTAAAATTATAATAACCATTATATTTGTTATGTCTGCAGATTGTGGCCCTGCTACAATTGTAAACGGACTTGCATTATCATAGCCACGAGGGAAAAAATAATCTTAAATTATTATACCTGAAATTATTATTATCTGAAATTAGCACCGTCGGACCGTATTAAGAATACTTCCATTTTTCGTGGAAGGGTAAGATTTCAGCATACTACCTTACCTTACCTTACCGCACCTCCTTGGTGGACACAGACGCTCGGCACGCACCTCCTCAATCTAGCTGAAGTCAGAAGGACAACAGTGCCCAGGCTGCACTACCAGCTAAGTACGCAACCCTTAGCTGGCGGTCTTTGTCATCTCTTGACCCGTGGAAGCATGAGGTAGGAGGACCAGGGCTATGTTGCGGGGACGCACGCTCCCTGCCCGTTGTCGGCTCACCATTTTGCAGCCCTTTGGATCTTTTGCGTCTTAGACGTAAAAGAGACAAGCTGTACAAGAAATGGCGTAGAACTAATAGGCATATCTTTTTGAATAGGTACAAAGATGCGCGCAACAAATATTCGCAATCCGTTAAACAAACTCGTTGTGAATATATTCAGAGGAAAATTGATTTGCATCAAAACAACAGCAAAGAGTTATGGAAAATTTTGAAATCTCTGTTAAAACCTAGTAATTGCAAACCACGATCCATAACCTTCAATGGCACAATAAAACAGTCAGAGGACATCATTACATGTAGATTTAATGAATATTTCGTCGATAGTATTTTGTCAATTAATCAATCCATTGATCTAGTAGATGAGCCAGACGAAATAAAACAGCCGATAAATATTAACTGTAGTATTGAAAGTTTTCACCCAAGTTTTCAACCCCATTAGAGGATCTAAAATCTATTTGCTTTTCTTTGAAGAAAACGGCTGGAGTAGATAACGTTAATGCAAGAGTAGTACAGGATTGCTTTAATGTCATCGGAAACAACCTGCTGGACCTTATTAATGAATCACTGCAAACTGGGCACGTGCCACAAGTTTGGAAAGAATCTATAGTCATTCCCATTCAAAAAGTCGCTGGAACGATTAAAGCCGACGAGTTTCGTCCTATTAACATGTTGCACACTTTAGAAAATTTTTTGGAACTTGTTGTAAAAGGCCAGCTGTTAACGTATATAAATAGTAATAATTTGATTGCGCCAGAACAATCGGGATATCGCAAAGGTCATTCTTGTGAAACAGCGTTAAATTTAGTGTTAGCAAAATGGAAAGAAAATGTAGAGCGTAAAGATACGATTGTTGCTGTTTTTTTGGATCTGAAACGCGCTTTTGAAATGATTTCTCGGCTCTTGTTGTTAGAAACAATCAAGCGTTTTGGATTTTCGGGTTCTGCATACAGATGGTTCGAAAGCTATTTGTCTGACAGAACACAACGGACGGCTTTTAATGATTCTGTTTCGAGCCCTGTGGAGAACAGCCTTGGCGTACCACAAGGGAGTGTATTAGGGCCCATTTTATTCATTTTATATATTAATGACATGCGACGAGTCTTGCGATTTTGTGATATTTATCATTTTGCTGATGATACCGTGTTGTTCATTGCAGCTAAAAGCTTTGAGGAGGCCGTTTCACATTTGAATGCAGATTTACGCTCTCTAAGTAGATGGTTAAAGTACAAACAGTTGAAATTGAACATAAGTAAAACTAAATTCATGGTAATTTCGCGGAATCGAGTTATCGAAGACGTCTCTGTTAAAATTTATGATGAGACAATTGATCGCGTTCGTGAGATTAAATATCTTGGCGTGATGATGATTGATGATAGATTAAAATTTGACTCTCACATTGACGATGTCATCAAGAAAATAGCCAAGAAGTACGGTATTCTCTGCCGATTGAAAAATGATTTAACTATTGCTAGTAAAATACGATTGTACAAATCTATCATCTCTCCTCACGTTGAATTTTGCCCTTCCATTTTGTTTTTAGCCAATCAAACACAAATATCGAGATAACAGCGTTTGCAAAATAATATAATGCGTTTGATCTTGAGATGCAATAGGTTCACTTCCTCCTCTTTTTTGTTAGATGCCCTACAGTGGCTATCGGCGAAGCAGAGAGTTGTGTATTTGATAATGGTGTTCATTTTTAAAGTAATAAACGGTTTGCTGCCTCGATATTTGTGTAATAGAATTGAAAGAGGAAGTGATATTCATAGATATAACACTAGAAACGCGGATGATGTTAGAACACCATATTGTTTGTACGGAGCTTCACAAAATTCGTTGTTTGTTTAAGGTATAAATGTTTTCAATTCGATGCCTATACACATCAAACGTGCAGCAACACTAACAGATTTTAAGAGACAATGTATTTCACACATCAAAGATACCTTTTGAACAGCTACTCTGTTAACTTTTTACTCTTGACTAATTTTGTATCTTGACGATGTTATTACAACGGATATTTTTGTATGGTTTATTGTTAAATGTTTTATATTTGTCATGGGGCACAAGCAAACTATACTTTTCGCCTCGATGATGATGATGAATTAAAGTTTTTATTTGTTATTTTAATTTAAAGTAGTTTTTATTTTTTGTGTAGTCTACAAAAGTTTGAGCCTCGCGCGCGGTATATATGTATAATGGACTTCTTTTTGAATTTATAAAAAAAAAAATTGGCCTTTGATGCTTGAGAAGATGCCATGAAAAAGTAGTGGGTTGTCTGGCTGATTGTCGGGGAATTCCTTGTCAATTTTGTCGTGGTTGAAAGTAAAAGTTTGACTAGGGTCGGTCCAGGATTTTTTCGGTTTGGAAATTTTCTCGATTTCCCTGATGGGGGATATCCTTGGTCAGCTCAAAACTAAGGTGGCGGTTCCATTAGTGTTGAAACCACATTGACTCTGTAGCGGGCAGGATCGGATATTGGCTTGTCATTTGATAATGTCCTTATACGGGATTCTGTGATCTGAATTGTTATAGGATTTCCTGATCGCTCGGAATATTTGCGAACATTTGTGGTTGACATCAAGAGCTTTTCACAATTATATCGCTGTAAAGCAAATGAACAGTTTTGGAAGAACTTTACATCTGTAAATGAAATCAGTTCGTTTTTTGTTTTGCATAACTAGTTGAATTGTTTTTTTAAATAAATTATCTAATAGATAAATCGTCTAGCTCAACCTTTGTAGGGGTAAGTGGCGGGCCATCATCATCATATTATTAAAAACGTCGACTTCCGAAATCCTTGTTTTGGTCCATAAAATTTTACCAGAAATTAAATTTTCCATCTGATGCGGTCTGGAAACCTTTAAATGCGGTTATCTCCGTAAATAAGCGTCTAATCGGTTAGAAGGGGGTTAAAAATCGTCGATTTTCGAAAACCCGGTTTTGGTCCAAACAAGTTTACCAGAACCTTAATTTTCCATCAGGTGGGGTCTGGAAACCTTTCAATGCGTTTATCTCCGTAAATAAGCGTCTAATCGCTTAAATAGGGGTTTAAAATCGTCGATTTTCGAAAACCCGGTTTTGGTCCAAAACATTTCACCAGAACCTAAATTTTCTATCAGGTGGGGTCTGGAAACCTTTAGAGGGCGAACACGAAATTATTGCGACACCGAAAATGTCATGCCAATTTTCTTATAATGTTTAGAATCAAACCAAAATTTTAGGGTAGTTTTATACATATATTTATATTTATATTTATATTTATAAAATCAAAAGAAAAGTTAATCGATGGAGCCTTGAGTGTAAAATTGAACGCATTTTCGCTTGATCAAAGTCTTTACAGTGTCATCCGGTACCAGTTTCTCAGTTTTTTTTTTCCATTTTCTTAACATGTCCTTCTCGTCTTTGACTGTCTTCTTGCTCTTCCGAAGTTCCCGCTTCATCATTGCCCAGTACTGCTCCACTGGGCGCAGCTCCGGACAGTTTGGCGGATTCATGTCCTTTGGAACAAAATGGACAGAATTGGCCTCATACCACTCCAGGACACTTTTAGAATAGTGGCATGATGCCAAATCTGGCCAAAATAGCGGAGCTTCGTCGTGCTGCTGCAAAAACGGCACAAGGCGCTTCTCGAGGCACTCAGATTTGTAGATCTCGCCATTTGTCACGAAAGGCTCACTCCTCAGTCCGCAAGAGCAGATGGCCTGCCAAATGAGATATTTGGAGGCGAACTTCTACATTTTCTTCTTCTTAAATTTGTCGTCCACATAGAACTTGTTCTTGCCGGTGAAAAACTCCAACCCCGGAATTTGCTTAAAATCGGCTTTTATATACGTTTCGTCGTCCATCACACAGCAGCCATATTTTGTCAGCATCTTCTCGTAGAGCTTCCGTGCCCGAGTTTTAGCCGTCGATTGTTGCCGCTCATCGCGGTTTGGGAAGTTCTGTACCTTGTATGTATGTAGTCCAGCTCTCTTCTTTGCATTCTGGACGTAGCTCTGCGACATGCCGATCTTTTTAGCCAAAGCACGGCTTGAGACGTTGGGATTTGCTTTAATCATCCGCTTCACCTTTCCCTCCGTCTTTTTGTTCTCCGGTCCCGGTTTTCTTCCAGCTCCTTTGCCGTGGTCCAACGTCAACCGCTCCTGGAACCGCTTCAACACTCTGGAGACGGTTGAATGGTGAATGTTCAACATTTTTCCCAACTGCCGGTGCGACAGGTCAGGAAATTCCAGGTGTTTGGAAAGAATTTGTTCTCTCGACTCGCGTTGGTTCACCTCCATTTTCGTTGAATCGAAAAACACTACTTCGAGTTTGACAGCATGTCAACAATACACATCAATGAGAAAGTGGGCAAAATTTGGTTGGTTCTTACCCAATGGTAAAAAAGTTATGCCCTGTTGAATGTGTCGCAATAATTTCGTGTTCGCCCTTTAAATGCGTTTATCTCCGTAAATAAGCGTCTAATCGCTTAAATAGGGGTTTATTTATTTTTATTTATTCAAGCAAATGATGATGTCTGTGAGCCTTTGGCTTATATAGACTGACTAGTTTAACAATTAACAACAAATGGCTTCAAGCTCATTACAATTTAAAAATAAAAACAAAAACTAATACATAGAAAACTATGTGTCTACTTAAAGAAACTATAGAGGTTACTATAACAGGCAAGAAAAACCTACTCTTCAAACGAAATTTAAAATTATTTACAGTGAGTGATTTTAAATCTTCGCCTAAGTTGTTATACAGAGTGTTGCTTTATTTAACACTGCATTTTGACTGAACTTCGTGGTATTGCTTCTAGTTGTAGATAGGTTATTGCTGCTTCTGGTATGGTGTTGATGTCGTTCTGAAACTTTGTTCAGCACCGTGTTAGTGTGGACAGAATTTTGGACTATTTGATGCATATGCATACAAGCAGTTGTAGTGTACACGTTCTCTACTGTGAGAAGGCGATGCTCAGTGTGAATGAACGCCGTCGATGTTCTCGGAGAGTATCCAAAAAGGTTTTTGATTGCTTTGTTCTGGATAACTTGCAGAGATTTTAATGCTGTTTTGTTTGCTGTTCCTCAAATTAGTATACCATACACAAGGTGGTGTGTTGTACAAGTTTCGCTTAGTATCCATCGGAACCAATCCACATATTCTCTTGAAAACACCTGCTATTTGTGCCAGTTTAGCACTCAGTTTAGTGATAGGGTTAGTCCACTTAAGCTCATTGTCCAGCCACACACCCAAATATTTAAATACATTGACACGTTCTGTAGCATGGTCGTCGTAAAAGATGTCCAACATAAAGCACTTGGGTACATTGAACAGCATGTACTTTGTTTTGGCTGTATTTACTGTGAGCTTATGCCAATTCATCCAATCTCGTAACATGCAAAGATCATCATTGATGGCTTGTTGAAGCTGTTCACAAGAAATTCCTACGTAAACCAGCACTATATCATCCGCATACATAAACAATGTTCCTCGCAGGGGAACATCTTTCAGGTTGTTTACATAGCAATTAAACAACCCAAGTAACAATTTTAGTTTTATTCCAGCCGCATAACACTTCTCCCGGCTTTGTTGATAAAACTAAAATCAAAACTGTTTTGTCTACCAACACCTCCTCTATGCTTCTTTAAAACCGAAATTTGTACAAAATGGCCCACTCTATAGGCGGTTGTGAAAACAAGTTAATAAAACCTTTATAAGAACATAAAGATTTTGAAAATGTTCTAGTGAAAGATGTTATGACGACTTGAGAACCTTCATAACACCTTTTGGCTGCCATGAAAACCAGAATGCGACCAAATAATTTTGCAGCTGAGGGGTGTGGCTATTGCTGTATTAACATGGAATGAAACGAGATGAAATAAGAAGTCAATTGGAACCATTTGTTACCCATTTTTGAGGAGCCGAAAAGGGCAAACCATATTTTCAAGCTGTTCATATGCAGATTTGTATGGGAGCAAAAGGAGGTCATTTTTAAGTACTAAATTTAACTACTTATACTAATAGCACTTATTTGAAATTTCGATCTAGAATATTTGTAAATTTTTCTGATTAAATGGTGTATAAATGAAGTCATTCTGTTCAGTCAAACGAGAGTTATTAGCGCTCAAAAACCTTTTGAAATGACACCCGGTATAGAAAAGAGAAACGTAGTCCTACGTTAAAAAAAATACATCAGGATGAGCCAAAATGGAGGGTGCTCTAAACGTCACTTACTTCTCAATCAAAGTTGAAAAAAGAAGCTGGCACGGAAGCTGGCCTCAGCTTTTTTTTTGCAACCGATGTTTCACCATGGTCAATATCGGGTGGAAAAGGGAAATACTCATGTTGGTGTGTCAACTTTGACGCCAACTGTAGTCCAAACCGCCTGATGGAAACAGTTCAAATTTTGGGCACATTGTATCTTATAATTGTTTAGGTTTTGATGATATTTTTAAAATGCTACCTACATGTTTCGCAGACATACGGATTTTTGAAAATGGTATGACCAAAAATGACTTTTTTCACATATGTTATGAAAACTTCAAATTTATAAACCTTTCCAACATGAAATATTGATCGCATAAGGTCTATACATTGGTCATAATGTTGTCAAATTTTCAGCCAAAAATATTGATAATTGGCAAAGTTACAGAAGGTTGAACATGGCGTTTTTTGTAAGCAAAATTTTGCTCGGCTTTTTTTTTTGCTACTGAGTGTAGGGTTCTAGAATCGGTCAACCGCCACACTTCCGATCACTATATTACGGGCTGGGATTTACACCTTCACCTTTACCACTTTATTTAAGTGTTAGAAGCTGGGAAACAGCAATCTCATTAGTCTGCTTCAGGTTGCTGTTGAACTTTGGGGATCTACGTCACTGTCAAAATTCATTTCGATTACAGAACCAATTGGGTAGGCACGACCGGGAACTTTTCTTGATTGGATTTATCATTAAGATGTTCATCATCTTCGGACAAAACGTTTATGGCAAACAATGTCTTCCCGATGCGTGCTGCTTTGCCATATTTGTAGGAGTGTTAACCCGAGCAAAGAATGAAAAAAAAAATATCTCGATTTGAACGTCCGTGAGAGCATATTATGCTAACCATGTTTCGGGTGGATCTTTATTATTACAAAAATGAGAACTTAAGTGCGTATGAAAGTTATTTAAAGACTATCAAATCTAGCCTTCGTGATAACAAATAAGGTTATGGTATTAAATTTTCGTTGACATAATAAAAAAAAATTATAGCAAATTTGTCGTCATTATTTTGATTATTTCACTTATGATTTTATAGACGCTTGAGATGTACAACATTCGACCAGCACTTACTACTGGCGCCATCTATTGCTAAACAGCAGGAACTTAGTTGCGCACCTATATATAATATAATATATATATATATATATATATATATATATATATATATATATATATATATATATATATATATATATATATATATATATATATATATATATATATATATATATATATATATATATATATATATATATATATATATATATATATATATATATATATATATATATATATATATATATATATATATATATATATATATATATATATATATATATATATATATATATATATATATATATATATATATATATATATATATATATATATATATATATATATATATATATATATATATATATATATATATATATATATATATATATATATATATATATATATATATAAAGATATATACCAACTGCTCAAACATATAGAAAAATACAACCGGTAAATTAGTCTTCAGTATTTATTTTGTCACCTTCAAAATAATCACCATCTGAGGCGATACACATTTGCCAACGTTTTTTCCATTGCTTATAGCACTTTTCATACGCCTCTTTTGCTATCGTCTTAAGCTCCCTCTTCGAGTTCTCTTTTATGACTTCAATCGTATGAAAATGTTTACCACGAAGACGCAATATGAGTTTGGGGAAGAGGAAAAAGTCATATGTTGCCATACCAGGCGAATACGGCGCTTAAGGAACGATGTTAACGTTGTTTTTGGTCAAATAATCGCGAACTAAACGTAAGGTGTGAGGTGGTGCATTACCGTGATGCAAAAAACCATGACTTGTTGTCCCACAATTCTTTCCTTTTGAGACGAATATTCTCACGCAAACGCACCATAACGCCCAAATAATATTCAGCATTGACCGATAGACCATCCGGAAGGAATTCCGAGTACACCACACCTTGGCTATCGAAGAAAACAGTCAGCATAACCTTGATATTCGATCGACTTTGACGCGGTTTTTAACGTAGGACTATATTCCTCTTTTCTATACCGGGTATCATTTCAAATTTTTGAAATATGGGACCATTACGCAAAAATGAAAGCTTTGAACGCTAATAATTTTCGTTTGATTGAACAGAATGACTTCATCAGAAAAACTTACAAATATTTTGGATTAAAATTTCAATTAGGGGAACTGCCCCCATATTAATCTCATTGTTCCTATATTCATCCTACGATGAATCAAACAATTGGGCAGTTGAAGGATTACCCTAGGAAAGGAAAATAACAAGCTGGTTTTATATAATAACAAGTTCTGTTATCCCAGATATCGTTTTGATTTCCGCTGTTATCACATAACAAATTTAGTTATCACCATTGGCAAATTTTGTTATCATATGTTATCATTTTGAACACAATATTCTTTATGAACGTTATAAGTTGAATTGTAAAACTATAAATATTTCCAACATATTTGAACAAGAAATTTTGCATTTAATCAAAATATTTTTTTTTCAGTTATTAGCATGAGAATTTGATATCAAATTGATAACATAATTTGAAACTATTTCAATAAATTTGCTTACAATGCAAGATTTGTTATCAAGTTGTTCACAGTGATAACAAAATAAGTTATTATTATGATATTCAACGAGTATTTTTTTGTTATTAATTCTGTTATTTTGGCTGTTTATTCAGCCTCAATGATAACACATTCAGTTATCAAAAAATGATAGCCAGGTATTAGAATTTGTTATCAATTTGGTATAATCCTTTGCTCGGGTAGTTAGTAATGTTTGTTGTAGTTATTTAACGTAAGCAAACGAAACCGATCCTTCAACTGCCCAATTATTTGATTCATCGTAGGATGAATATAGGAACAATGAGATTAATATGGGGGCAGTTTCCCTAAGTGCCATAAGTATAAGTAGTTCAATTTTTTACTTAAAAATGACCTACTTTTGCTTCCATACAAATCTGCATATGGACAGGTTGAAAATATGGTTTTCCATTTCCGGATCCTCAAAAACGGGTAACAAATGGTTCCAATTGTCTTCTTCTTTTTATTTCATTTCGTTTCATTCCATGTTAATACAGCAATAGCCACACCCCTCAGCTGCAAAATTATTTTGCTTTGTTGTCGGTGTCTGGTTTAATAACTGAAGCCCGTCCCTCTTATCAAATTTGCTTTTTACTACATTCTTGTGCCTCTCTTCTTTGTAGGCAATGCTATCAACACCAGTATAAAGCGCACGATTTGAACCAAAATACTTTCATTCAAATATTCAAGTTCGATTGAGCGGCACGTACGGTTGTGTTTTTCGCTGTCTCGTTACGAAGATTTTCTAGGTTTTTTTTTATCTCATCCGTTTTCTCACGATTGCGTGTGTGGCTCGCAAATTATCGCCTGCGCTTACTCATCCATAAATTAGAAGGAAGCGCTGCAAAGGTTTGCAAGTTTCCCCGCACGACCTATTGCCGTGGCAATGGGTCGTGAAAATCGATAAAAATCGAATGTTTGTGACAATTAAATTACTAGAATCACCCCAAGTAATTTGCCGTCGGCCATTCACAGCGACGAGGAGGATAATAAACTAGTATCCGGATTGAACACAGCTCATTATGGTGTCCAGCTGGCTCATTTTAAAAGCGCCAATCCGATGATTGCTGGGCTGTTTCAACGCCGTACTCATAGACCCACGTCTCGTCTCCAGTTATGATGTGCTGGATGTCCGTATCACTCATTGTGAGCATTTCTTTAGCGACAGTTTTGCGTTGCTCTTTTTGAAAATTCAACAATTTTGGAACAAGACGCGCGGACACACGTCTCATGCCCAAAACATCGTGTATCCATTTGATATGTTGAGCTCATCAGCTATTTTTCTCTTGGTCACACGGCGATTTTGCAGCACAATTTTCTTCACTTTTTCACGAAAGCTAGATTTGGTTGTCTTAAAATAACTTTCATACGCACTTAAGTTCTCATTTTTGTAATAATAAAGATCCACCCGAAACATGGTTAGCATAATATGTTCTCACGGATCGAGATATTTTTTTTTCATTCTTTGCTCGGGTTAACACTCCTATAAATATGGCAAAGCAGCACGCATCGGGAAGACATTGTTTGCCATAAACGTTTTGTCCGAAGATGATGTACATCTTAATGATAAATCCAATCAAGAAAAGTTCCCGGTCGTGCCTACCCAATTGGTTCTGTAATCGAAATGAATTTTGACAGTGACGTAGATCCCCAAAGTTCAACAGCAACCTGAAGCAGACTAATGAGATTGCTGTTTCCCAGCTTCTAACACTTAAATAAAGTGGTAAAGGTGAAGGTGTAAATCCCAGCCCGTAATATAGTGATCGGAAGTGTGGCGGTTGACCGATTCTAGAACCCTACACTCAGAAGCAAAAAAATATATATATATATATTTATATATATATATATATATATATATATATATATATATATATATATATATATATATATATATATATATATATATATAAATATATATATATATATATAAATAAATATAAATATATATATATATATATATAAATATATATATATATATATATATAAATAAATATATATATATATATATATTTTTATAAAAAATATATATATAATTATATATATATTTTATATATTAAAATATATAAATATATATATATATATATATATATATATATATATATATATATATATATATATATATATATATATATATATATATATATATATTTATATATATTTATATTTTTATATTTTTTTTTATATTTATATATATTTTTTTTTTTTTTTTTTTTTTTTATATTTTTTTTTTATTTTTTTTTTTTTATATACAGTCATACCTCGATATAACGTAACCTCGATATAACGTAACCTCGATATAACGTAACTCGATATAACGTAACTTTTACCTCGATATAACGTAACTTTTTTTTGCCCTTATTTTTGGCAGTTTTTATTATAAAGGTGATTTATCTATCTATCTATAAATACAAAAATAAATTTCTGTGTGTCTGTCAGTCTGTCTGGCCCTTACAGGCTCGGAAACTACTGAACCAATCGGCGTGAAAATTTGTATGCAGGAGTTTTTGGGGCCGGGGAGATGGATCAAAACCCCTCCCTCATCTGGAAGGGGGGGGGGGGGTCTCTTATACAAATGAAACACAAATTTCTCACAAATCAGCTCACACGATATCACTAATACCATCATGACTCGACTCTGGATCCGTTTTCGTTCGGTAATTGCGAGTCAGAGTCAGACCTGACCCAGGTTTATAACCAAAAACAACATAAAAGATTGCTGCAACCCAGATAGGCTTCGTTCTCCTTCACGACTTAAAAATCGTTCAAGTGTCATTTGCTGAGTTGTCAGCTTTTGCCTTCTTTTTTTAATTTTAATGTTTTGTTTTCAACTGGTTCAGCGTTTGACGCAACCGCACCAATGACATCTAATGAAATGGGCGCAGAAGCCGAATTTTGTCGCCAGCGGAATTCCAAGTTCTCGATCTGAACGAAGTGATAAAAAAAACGCCATGAAGTGGATGTCTTTTGTCTAGTATGTCTTTTGTCTTATGTATTTGTTTGTCTTATTTTTTCAACAAATCCATTTGATCCGGTCCATTTGAACTAAACAGTCCTAGAACAATTCCTAGTTACCGGTTGTAATATCTGAAGTGCATTTGAAGTACGATTGTACTAGGACGGGAAGTACGATTGAAGTAGGAAAAGGGACTTAGCTGATTCAATTGTACTAAGCTCCGCTATCTGGGAAGGTTTAGTGTAAAGTTGCCTGCGATGTTGCGTGCAATGCTTCAACATGGTTTGTATATGTCGTCAAACATCTGTTTTCTGTGGATTGTTTGTTTTTGTGTATGTAGTAGGAAGGAGGTTTTGTGAAAAATGGATCGTGTGCCGCGTAAACAAGACAAAAAACATAACCGTGTTGGTTTACTACTAGCGGATAAAATAAAAATTATTCAAAATCTTTTAAATCGTGTTTCG
The DNA here is from genome assembly GCA_024533555.2 of Aedes koreicus. Lineage (NCBI taxonomy): Eukaryota > Metazoa > Arthropoda > Insecta > Diptera > Culicidae > Aedes > Aedes koreicus. The sequence continues at coordinate 18,507 of JAHHFK020003987.1, forward strand.
ATGAATGAAATAATCAAGAAGTACAAAGTTCGGTCTGCATCTACCATCTATGCCATGAAATATGCAAAGGACATGTGTAAGGAAACTAAATGATATTCCGTGAAAACAATTTATCATGTTTTGTTTTTAATTTATAGCAAAACGAAAGCGTTTCAAGAATCCTCGATACCCACAGGTTAAAAATGGTCTCTACATCTGGTTTTTGCAAAAAAGCTTCAATGTTGACGAAAGTGGGCTCTTTTTCAAGAAATCTCCAACATGAACATATGTTGAGAGAGACACCAAATCAAAAAAGATCGGATCACGTTCATGCCTTGATGTACCATGTATGGGTTGCTCAAATTACCGTTAATGTTGATTGGAAAGTCTCACAGACCTCGAGCACTCAAACATTTTAAGGAGTTGCCTGTATACTACAGGGCATCCAAGAGCGCTTGGACGATGGAAAAGGAGCTCTTTAAAGAGTGTTTTTTTTTTGGGAATCCGTCCTGAAAGTGACCGCTTACCTCAAGTCAAAAGGACTTCCTCTAAGAGCCGCCCTTGTGTTAGACAATTGCACAGCTCATTACAACGCAGATGAGCTAAACACTGTCGATGGATTTACCATCTTTCTCCCTGCAAACAACACCGCCATTCTTCAACCGATGGATCAGAATATCATTCAGATGATTAAGACGCGCTTCAGGAGTCTGATGATGCAGGAAATTCAAATTCGTGGAGGAGAGTTTGACGAGTGCGTGAAGAAGAACAACATAAAGGACGTCATCTTTTTGGGTTGCTCAAGCGAGGGAGGTAGTTCCAGCTGACTCGATTCGCAAATCTTGGAACATGCTTTACAATGCCCGTGAAATCGAGGATGATGATGATGTACCGCTGTCCGTCATAAGAGACACGCCGAGAAGCATTGGTGAGAAGATAGCACAGACCGAAGAAATTGACGAGGAGGATGCCGGATTCGAAAAGCTGGACGATGATGAGATCATCGCAAGTGTTCTTCACAAAGATGCTGACGAAGACATTTCTATGCCGGTGACGACACAATGCAGTCAATGTCAACGCAGGATGAAGCATCACAATCTGCGGGTTTTGGAGATGATGACGAATATGTAAACGTGTTGAATGAAGCAGACTTAAATGGGTTTGATCTGGTAATCAGATACGCGGAAAAGAACAATTGGCCACTGACTACACAGTTCTCGCTGCGCCAGATACGTACTAATGTCATGGACATCGTTATTCACAAACAGCAGTAAGAAGGCTTCAGTGTAGGAATATTGTTTTGATATTTTGTACTGGTTTGTGAATTGTTATGAATTTGAGTTCTAGTTTTATGTATAAAGAATGGTAATATCAGGAGATTAGTCACTCTGCCACGTTGTGTTTGTGTTTCAGGGTGTCGGAAGGTGTCATAACTACAATCGAAAATTTATCCTTACTGGCAACCATGGATCATTTTGACTTTTAATTCACCCACATTCAAACATCATCTGAATCACATCAGTGCAAGCGAGAGGGAAACAAACAGTGCAAAAACAAATAATCAATTCGCGTAAGTGGTGCCAGAAATAAATGTATCTTCCATGTGGTGAGGAGTGAGTTTGAAGGGGGTCGGATTGTGTTTTTGAGGGTGTTAACACATGGTGGCGGAGTGAATTACCCCCTGGGTAGTATGGATCAAGCTGTAATCAAATTTAAGTGCATTTTTATTTATACATCATTAAAAGAATACTGTTAAAAGTAATGTTCTAAGATAATGTTCTAAGATAAAAAAAATATAAGAAAAAAAAATATTAAAAAAAAGGATAAATGAACAAATCAAATGATTCACCCAATATATATTTTTTTTTTAATTGGAAAACCGTAGGTAAGAAGGGCTGGAACACCCTGCTGGATGAATAACATTGATTTTTCGTTAATTCTTTTATAGAAAAAAAGAGATAAAAAAAATCCTGGAAAAAAATTTTGCTTCGATACAACGTAACTTCGATATAACGTAACGAAAATAAAAATTGAGTTACGTTATATCGAGGTATGACTGTATTTATATTTATATATATATATATATATATATATATATATATATATATATATATATATATATATATATATATATATATATATATATATATATATATATATATATATATATATATATATATATATATATATATATATATATATATATATATATATATATATATATATATATATATATATATATATGTGTGTGTGTGTGTGGTGGGGGGGGGGGGGGGGGCAGGAAAACATACGACGCTACACTTTGAAACACCCCATCGGACGAGAACATTATTGCAAGCTTAGCAAGTTTAGTTATTAAATAGCCCAATCCGCAGGAATTGGCATTCACTAGTTTTTCAGTTTTAATTCAGACTAGATCAGTCACTTTTACGGTGTGTTAAATGTAATTAATTAGAGAAATAAATATTTTTTTTATGCTACTCGTGTCGCGACTGTTATAATTGGTGCAGCCTACGGGAACCGGCTGAGTGAAAAGTATGGAAGAAAAACAGTGGAAAGTGATTGACTAATAAACCTTCACAAAAGTGATCCCGCAATCATTGAATATAAGCACACTTGTGACTCATAGTGCTTATTGAAAGTGAAAGCATCCTCGACACTAGGAGTTGAGGATCTCCCGCTACACACTACACCTGGAAAACCAGCATCGTCAGCCCGGAACCTTCATAAAATCGTAAGTAATTTTCATTTCATTTTTACTTATTCGTGTTCTAGTGAACCCGCAAATCATACTACAAGATAGGTGCTTGTAGTGAAGTGCAAATTAAAGTGATATTTACGTCCCAAATAAGTACAACAAGATATTCTTCTTTGGTAGAAAGGCAACATACTGCAAGATAAGTGTGTGTGTGTGTGTGTATATACAATCCAACTCCCACTGTCCGGCAGTGCTTTTATGGAAGAAAAATGTCTGCAGCTATCATGCTCTTATCCTAATCCCAAACTGTAAACATTTTTAGCCCGGGTGTTGAAAGGTGATAGCTCTGTTGAGATCCAGTGACCCATTTCAGAATGCCTGGTCACTCACGTCCATTCCGAGGTCACTTTCACTTACAACAAGCCCCGCATAAACACAATACTTATATCAATTGGATATTTGTACTATATTTACACTTCCATTATCGCAACATGTTCTGTTACGATCATGGCACGTATTTAGTAGTATGTATTTTGTATTTGTTTGTAATTGCTTAGATCTCACCAGTAATGTTTGATGTTTCCTTGCTGATCCTGCTCCTTTTGTTCCACTTTTCGTATTTTTTTTTTTTCGTATCTTCCGCTGTAATGAGAATATTTGTATTTAGTTCGATCCTGCATCAACTTCTTAGTAGTTTTTTTCACTTCTTTTTTTTATCAAGTATGTCAAAACAGGATATTAGATATTGTCTTCAAAATTGGGTAGAAGTAAATTATTTGTTGCTTTGCAAACCAGCTCTCCTCGATATCCTAGACCTCGGTCAAGTTCTGCTGGACCCGCAGCTGCTGCAGTCGGCACTCGTTCACATCAAGCCGGCCGTCACCGACCTGTCGGATATCTGCGTCTAATACACTCTTCTTACACCGATTCATTTACAAACTAAGCCTGCACACCGAATCAAAATTCACTTTGGCAAGGTTTTGGTATTTTGTTCTAAAATCTAATTCTAGATATTGGCACTTTATTTCTGCTCAGATTTTCCGTCGTCAATATTCTTCCTCAAACGTAGAAATTGCCAGCTCAGGTTCGATGCAAGCAGCAGCAGCTATCATGCCGTTCTTTTTGAACGACCAAACAGCCACCCCCAAAAAAAATTTAATATAAAAAAAAAAAAAAAATTCTATAAAAACAAACTTCCCAATTGCAGTCCATAGCATGTTTTTTTAAGAAACAATTAAACACCTTGTCAAGATAAAAAGGGGCTAGACAGTGAATATACAATAAATATTATGTGTATATACATAACCTATCTCCCATTCACTCGTTTGTTAAAGAAAAAATTTAAATATATATTTATTTATATCTCACTTGGGCTAGGCAAAGAAAAAAAAAAAAAATTTAAATCAAAAATCAAAAATTTAAATTTTAAGATATATTTTTTTTTTAATAGGGTAACGGGATGTAATGTTAGGCCTGCTCCTCAACTCGGCCTAAATATCAATTATGTCATTAATCCAGTGATAATCGGCAAATTTATGTTTGCATCATAATTATCGATATATTTTGAAGCAGTTGAGACATTATTTATCAATTTAAAGTTGTACACTTGAGTGATATTGTCAATTTTATTGACTTTTTAGCTACCATGGAATCACTGGTTAAGCTGAACAAATAAACTTCATGATCTTCAAATTAGCAAAATTTGGCTAAATGGAACCGATATGAAAAGTGATGCATCCTAGATATACAGAAATAAGTTACACGTTATACATTAATGATTTGCTGAGAAAAACTAACAATGATTTCTCAAGAAAACTGTAGACCCAATTTTAGGGACACATTTTCAACTACGCTCCCAACTATGGCCTACTGAATTTATTACATAGTAAACAGTTAATATTCATAAAGTTTTCAATGGAAATGTATGAAAACGTGATTGTACATATTCCTAAGGGCTAACTCAAACCAAAATCTGAAAAATAAATTTCATAAAGTAGGAGATGTAATGCTTTGAAATGAAATGTCCAATCGAACGCGGGTGAAAATTATTTAGGTGTAATAAAGTAGCTTTATCTTAATTTAATTTGTGAAATTTGGTGCTGAGTATAGTAAAAATAACGTAAAAAGGAATGCCTAGTAAGATAATAAAAATAAACTTTACGGCGATTCTTTTGAACAAAAATTCTGAATGATGAGACGAAATTGCAACCACGAATAGACCCAATATGGCGCCTACAGACCGACATTGCATCCATATTCGTCGAAAGTTTTCGGCTTAATATAGTTAGTCGGTTAACTTTCCATGGTTCAGAACTGTTAGCGTCTAATTAGGCATGTCTTAGCAAACGTATACCAAGTTGAATTTCGTTTCCAGCTCAATTACATTATGAGTTATGAATAAAATTGTAAACGACCGCTGCATAATAGGCTGAGTTAAGGGACATGTACCCTACATGTTGTTAAAACATGTCTTTATATTGTTCTAGTTACATTTCTATGATAGCAATTGGAGCGATCGGAGAGGCCAGTGGGGTGTTTTTTGAAAAAAAGGGTTTTATCTAATACAAAAAAAAAATATAAAAAGCGAGGGGGGGGAAATGGGGTAGGAAGAGGGAAAATATTGAATGTGGGAAGGAATTCAGCTTTTTATCCATGTCATGTTGCTCCAGGTTCCTGAGATAAATGGTTTTGGAATGCACGATGATTCCAAAGCCTGCTGAAATCATTAATTGATATGAGAATGGAAAATTATATGATATGATTTACAGGTCGCACCCCCTCACTTCGCTATTGTCAAAATGACAACATTGCCCAGGCTACGCCAACCAGCGTCTCCATGTTTCAGCTGGCAGTCTTTTGTGATCATATGACTCGTGGAGGCGTGAGGTAGGAACTTGTGAGGACGAGAGGTTGGTTGCACCCCCCTTCGAAGTTGTCAACTCACCATTTGAAGCCCAGGCAACATACTGCAAGATAAGTGTACCTTTTTTCTTTTTCGTTGGATAAACTACTAGACAGAGCCCACGAAAAAATCCTTCAATTAATCAGTTGAGTTGAATTTTTTTTTTAATTTCTTTAGTTTTTATTGCGATTTGTTGAAAAGATTTGAAAGAGTTGAAGACTGTTATCACATGTATAGCGCTGGAACCTATTATTATGACGGAAAACCTCACCTTATTATTGCGTTTATACTAATTTCCATTGCTTTTTTTTTTGAAAGTTTTACCGGTCACTTTTGAATTATTGAAAGTGAATTATCAATTTTTTATTGCTATTTTAAGTTTTTCTAGTGCGAATTGTTATTTTTTCGTTGGCACAGTGTTTAACAATTTAGTGGCGATTTCACATATTTTTATTGCTATTTTTTTCATTTTTATTGATGTTTTATTACCCTGCCATTTTCAATCTTCACAACAGAAATAATTAATAAAATCGAAGACAGGGCAAAAGACATTATCTATCTGGCCAGCAACCCTCAAAGCTTTGAGGAAATTAAAGAAATCTTGACGAATGCTTTAGGTGATCGAAAAGAACTCACATTTTATAAAAGCCAGGGCTGACACCATGTCAGTCCACAAATATTATAATAGATGCAAAGAAACCGTTCAAAACATAAAATGTCTCGCAAAACAAAAACAAAAATACCGCGACCATTTATTGAAGAGGATGCTCTTGCTGCATTCCTTGCTGGTCTCAAAGAGCCATATTTTGGCTATGCACAAGCTGCTAGGCCTGACGATATCGAACTTTTCATCAAAAGACTCTAAACCTCATGAAAAATATTTCAAAAAACCGCAGTCGTACCAAAATGAAAACCCGAAAACAGAAAAAGTGGATTTGAAAACTGATCCACAATCAATGGAAATAAAATCCGTAAAAAGTAAGCTAACCCTAAGCAGACGTCAGCTAAATAATAATGAAATAAATGATTCAGAAGGAAGTTCAGAATCAGAAAGCGAACATGAAAACATCGATATAAATTTGTGCTTGGAACAGTTCAAACGAAAAACAACTTAAATTATCTTCCATACATTACATGTAAAAATTTTCAATCCAACGACAAAATTAGGCTCCTTATCGACACCGGAGCAAATAAAAACCTAATACGGCCCGGTATTCTTAAACACCTTAAATAATTAAAAAAATAAACAGATAAGAAATATTTCTGGCAAACATGAAATAACCAAGAAGGGAAAAGCAAATTTGATCGGCCCTGAGGCCACTTCACAAACGTATTATGAACTTAATTTTCATGATTTCTTCGACTGGCTCCTAGGTTCCGAAATCCTTGCTGAAACAATTATTTAGAGCAAAAATTGACTTTGAAAAAGGTTTTCTGTCTATAAATGATGTTGAAATTCCATATGAAAAGTATTTTCCCGCTAATAAACTCTACTCATATCAAATCGAAATTAATGCAACAACAGACAGTGATTGCCTAGTGCCAACATTTCAAAACCTCAATAAGACAGAAATAATAGAACCAGGCCTTTACAGGTCCCAAAATCATAAATCAACTGTAAGGATTATCACCCACAAAGACGACCCTGCAACCCTAGATAGAAAATTTAAATTAAAAGTCAATAGTTTTACAACTATCACCCCGATACCAATTAAAGTTAAATCCAAATTAGACGAGGAAACAATAACCAACTTAATAAGATTGGAACATCTGTCACCGTTAGAAAAACAAGAATTAATTGAAACTATATTAAACAACTAGGGAGTATTGTTAAAAACCGACGAAAAAATTACAGCTGCAACGGCTATAAAACATCAAATTCCGACAAAAGATGAAAGACCAACGTATTCTAAATCATATAAATACCCACACCAATTTAAAAAAGATGTGGAAGAAAAACTAATGAAATGCTTCAAAATAGAATTATAAGCCATTCAACAAGCCCATATTCGTCTCCAGTATAGGTTGTTCCCAAAGAACTCGATGCATCGGGTAAAAGAAAAGTGAGGGTAGTAATCGACTATCGAAAACTCAACGAGAAGAAGATAGACGACAAATTCCCTATCCCCCAGATAGAGGAGATTTTAGACAGTCTGAATACTTCACAACGCTTGATTTGAAATCAGGTTTCCATCAAATTGAGATGGACCCTAAATATAAATCAAAAACAGCTTTTTCGACGGACCAAGGCCACTTTGAATTTACCAGAATGCCCTTTGGTTTAAATACACCGGCAACGTTCCAGCGTGCAATGCACAATATTTTACAAGATTTTATTGGTGTTATATGCTGTGTATTTAGATGATATCATTAAAAATCAATTAGAAAATGTCGCAAAAGTTCTAAAATGACTCTCGGAGATTAACCTCAAAATACAGCTCGATAAGTGCGAGTTTTTAAGAAAAGAAACTGAGTTCTTAGGACACGTCATTACACCTCAAGGGTTAAAACCAGACCTTAACAAAATAAAAAAAAATTTAGATTGGAAAATTCCAGCTACCCAAAAAGAAATCAAACAATTTCTAGGGCTTACTAGATATTACAGGCGCTTCATAAAATACTACGCTAAATTAACTAAACCTCTTACGAAGTACTTGAAAAAAGACGGACAAATAAATTTACAAGACTAAGATTACAAAAAAGGCATCGAAAAATTGAAACAAATTTTAACCAAATTCTCACCTATCCGGATTTTAATCTTCCTTTCATTTTAACAACCAACGCCAGTAACTACGCGCTAGGTGCAGTATTATCGCAAATTCAAAACAACGTAGAGAAACCGATTGCCTTTGGTAGCAGAACACTTAACAAAACAGAAGTTAACTACTCTACAACCGAAAAAGAAGCCCCAACAATTATGTGTGCAGTAGACAAATATTGAGCATATTTGTGTGGAAATAAGTTAATCATAATTACCGACCACAAACCCCTTACATTAATTAAAAATTCAAAAATATTACGTTGCAGACTTGATTTAGAAAACTTTGACTATGACGTACAATACAGAGCAGGAAAGACCAACGTTGAGGCAGATGCCCTAAGTCGGAAAATAGAAAACCAAGCAACTATTAACATAAACAATTCAGAAACATCCTCATCAAATTCGGATACCCTTGAAACTACCTCCCAACATAGTAATTCTCCCGCCGAAGCAAAAAACAGTGACAATGAAACGGTACATTCCACAAACACTTTTAATGACCACTATATTCACTGTACTGAACGACCAGTCAATTACCATCGCCATCAAATAATTTTCAAAATCACTAACTTTAAAACAGAACTCACATAATCCCCTTTCCCAAACTATCACCGAGCCACCATTTATAGAAAAGAATTCATCGAACAATCAATTATAGACATTCTAAAAAGATTTCACAACAATAAACAATCAGTTATTATGGCTCCTGAAAACGTAATTGGAACAATACAAGAAGCTTATAAAAAACTTTTTGAAAAATCTGGACATTTTATAATCACACAACACAGAGTAGACGACGTCACAAACGAAAATAGACAAAACCTATTTATCAACAATGAACACGAACGTGCCTATCGAGGCATAAACGAGAAAGAAAGCCAACTTAAACGCAGCTATTTTTTTCCAAGTTTGCATGCTAAAATCAAAGCAATTGTAAATACATGTATAGTTTGTGACATGCATAAATATGACAGAAAACCCTACAATATTAAAATTTCCCCCCGACCGATCACGGAGAAACCATTTGACAGACTACATATGGACATCTTTCAATAGACAAATCATCAACCGGCTACATACCTAACGAAGTCCTGTTCAATCAGAACAACATCTTAAATAGACCAGACATTGACAACTACGCCCAAGAAATTTTCAACAAAGTAAGAAAAAATCTAAACAAGGCAAAAAAAGGACAGGAAAAACAAAATAAGTCCAAAGAAGAGCCTCTAAAATTAGTGGGAAATCAAGAAGTATACGTAAAGCCTAACATTAGAAAAAAATCAGAACCTAGAGCTAAGAAAAAATTTAAAAAAAGTCACTGATAGAACTTTTGAAAATAGCAGGAATATAAAAAGGAATAAGAATAAAATTAAAAAACTAAAACAATAGAGAAAACAAATTTGATCAAAGCAACCATTATAATCACATCAATTTTTTCTACATTAATTAAAGTTCAAGATTTGGAAATCAAAAATCTTAATTCAGACCCCGTATTGTTACTTAAACACAGAGAATGTAGAATTCAAACGGGAGTACTTAAAATAGTTCATCCAATTAATTTAACAAGTTTAGAAACAAACGTATTTTTATTTAGTGAATTAGCTAGACAATCAGATGCAAATCTCCCAATGACCCAACTCATTTTACAGAAAAGCAGAGCATTAGTTAACAATTTTTATCAGATTAAACCAATCAAGAATAGGCGAGCTAAGCGATGGGATGCTCTCGGCAGCGCTTGGAAGTGGTTAGCAGGTAACCCCGACGCAGACGACCTGAGACTCATCAACACGACAATGAACGAATTGATCAACAATAACAACAGACAATTCCACCTGAACAACATAATCAGCAACAGGACGACTACCACCATCAACAAAATAATAGAAGGACAATCGGCAACCAACAAGATCGTTTTGGAGGAAATCGACGCTTTATCCTGAATACTTACATAGAAACTATCAACGACATTCTCGAGGAAATTCAGGACGCAGTCATAAGGGCAAGCATCTCACTGGCAATTAACAAATTACTCACACTTAAAGAAGTATTTTTACTGGACTCATTATTACAAAATCAAGGATTTGATTTCGAATTCCCCGGAGAAGCGCTAAATTACGCTTTACCGAAGATCGTAGTCAAAAATGATCAGCTTTTGTACATTTTGGAAATTCCAGAAATAGATAAAAGATCATCAGAAATAATAGAAATTATACCCTTGATCGCTAACAACAGGGTAATAACTAATAATCCAAAATACATCGTCAGAGCAAACAAACTAGTATTCACAACAACAAATCCAGAAAAGCACGTTCAGAGATATTCCGACTTACAACCGCTTAGGGATAACTGCTCCTATGCGATAATTATGGGCATCGAAAGTCACTGTAATGCCCAACAAAAAACAGATACTAAAATTAATCTGATATCACTCATCAAATTATTAATCAAAAACGCTATAGAAATCAACATGACATCAAATTGTGGACCAGACAATAGAACGTTTACTGGAAACAATATTAATAACATTATATAATTGCAGTATTAAAATAGCTAACGAAACCTTCACTGATCAATAGGAAAAAACTTTTAGCTACAATGCAACAAAAAAGCTATACTATCTGAAATCAACTTCCTTGTAACCTTGAAGCAGTTAATTGTATTATTATTATTATTTATTTTTTTCAATAATAATTTTAATGTGATTATAATAATATACAATGATAATATGATGAAAAAAATACGATGTTGTAATGCAATACTAAATAATATACTATAATAATTAAATGCAGCTTTATTTCTCTTCCGCAACGGTGATAGATTGAAACTCTGAAATAACGAAAATTTACAGCGTGATTTAATGAAAGATAGTTGATCACCTGGCAGCCTAGCAAAATAACAAAGAAAATTTAAGCAAACAATAAGGCGAAATAAATTTCCTTTGAGTATAATTATTACCTAAAAATGGAAACTTAATAAATCAAAAATGAAAAAAAGAATAGAGATAAAAAAATAAATTGAAGGAACTAACTTTTATTTCCTACTGGGCCCATAAATGATTCTTTATGCCTGTCAAATACAAAATGTAGGATCATAAACAATGTTAGTTTTTGAATTTTGAATGTTCTTTTTTTTTTTGATTAAGAAGGAAAAAAATACATTAAAGCCATCCTATCTTTTCATATACATAACGTGAGTTAGGTGGGCTTAGACTTACAGCTATGGACAAATGCGAAGCTGAAAATAGCATTAAAATTTTTTGTGAAGGTTTTCTTATAATATAAAATGATAATAAAAATTATATTTGCTATGTCTGCAGATTCTGGTCCTACTCCAATTGTTAACGGACATTATCATAGCCACGAGGGAAAAATTAATCTAAAATTATTCTGCAACACTTGGGAATTCCATGGATGATCTGAATTTATAATAATAAAAAAAATAAATAAAGAATACTTCCATTTTTCGTGGTAGGGAAAGATTTCAGCATACCACCTTACCAAGGTCGCGCTGCCTACATCGCGTTGGTAGGGCTGCCACCTAAGGTATAGCTGACGCGATAAAGCGTTTCTTACTCAACCGATGGATGCCAGAACAGACGCTGTTTGAGCCGCACCTCCTTGGTGGACAGACGCTCGGGTCGCAGCTTCTCAATCTAGCTGAAGTCAGAAAGACAACCCAGGCAGCACAACCAGCTATTCAAGTACGCAACCCTTAGTTAGCGGTCTTTGTCATCTCTTGACCCGTGGAAGCATGAGATATCAACTTGTGAGGACCAGTGCTATGTTGCGGGGACGCACGCTACTAACCAGTGATCGACTAACCATTTTGCAGCCCAAGACAGGATCAGAATGATAACTAGACATATAAGATATAATAATTAAAAGTATATATAACCTATAAGGTAAAAATTATAAAATCACGAAAACACAAGTAATGATAAAAATGGTAATGATGATGATCAAGATTAATGGTAATGGTTATGACTAAACAATGTCAAATAAGATAAGATGTATGGTGAAAGGAATTATTATATGAACTGAAAATTACACGTGTACCGACTGCTGTTTTGTTGCAATTGTAGACTAACTTGCGCATCCATTATGAACCAGAAATTAAGACAATGTATGTCAGCCATTAGAAAAAACAATAATTTTAAATTTATTAAAAATTTAACCTGGAAGACCTAAAATACATCATGCAAAAAACAGTAGATCCCAAATTTCGATAACCTGAAACCAATTTATATGCAACTAGCTGAACCCGGTGCGAGCGCTTCTACGCTTGCAACTAAATGAAGGACAATTTAATAGAACTGAAACATTTATGGTTGTATTCCGGAATGAGTTTTTTTTCTTGACTAAGCAGGGGTTCAAACTTCTATCTGAACATGCTTCTTACCCGAGAAATACACATTTTGAGCTTGGTAGAAATTTGTGCGCTCCCTTCCAGAGAGGAGAGGTTTCTCAAACCACCATACAATCATTGCCTTCAAAACCCCCCACAAGCCAAATATGGTTCCATTTGCTTGATTAGTTCTGAAGTTATGCAAAAATTTGTGTTTCAATTGTATGAAAGACCCCCCCCCCCCCTTTCAAAAAGTTGAGGGATCTTGAACCACCATAAAAATATTCTTGTCTTCAAAACTCCACACATACCTAATTTGATCCGATTTGTTTGATTAAGTTCTCGAATTATGCAGAAAAATGTGTGTAACTTGTATAAGAGCCCCTTTCCTGAGAGAGATAGGGGTACTCAAACAATCATAACAACCTTCTCCAGCCCCAAAGACCCCTGCATACAAATTTTCACGCTGATCGGTTCAGAAATTTCCGACTCTATAAGGGTCAGACAGACATAAATTCATTTTTATATATATAGAAATCCTGCCTCCAAAAACCCCCATATGCCAAATGTGGTTTCATTTGCTTGATTAGTTCTCAAGTTAGGCAGAAATGTTTGGGCTTAATTTGTATGGGAGAAAACTCCCCCCCCCCTTCAAAAGGAGGAGGAGTCATTAACTGCCATAGAAACATTTCTTGCCTTCAACATGCCAAATTTAGTTTAATTTCTTCATTGGTTCTCGAGTTATGCTAAAAAATGTGTTTCATTTGTATGGGAGTCTCCCCTTCCAGAAGGCGGGGGGGGGGGTCTCAAACCACCATAGAAACATTTCTTGCCTCCAAAAACCCCACTTGTTAAATTTGGTTCCGTTTACTTTATT
>JAHHFK020003988.1:0-112583 GCA_024533555.2 Aedes koreicus
ATGATGATGATGTGAACTATCATCTAATGTAGCAGGGCAACTGCCTATAGCATTGGACTGTTTTAATTAAACGATTTGATCAAGGTTGTTCGGTGGTAAATGTATCATCATATTCCTGTATGAAGGGCCAAAAACGTATAGTGGGCCCGTGAGAAGATACACTTAAGCGTAACCCAAAGCTACAGGGGTCTAAAGAGAATCTCCTTCCAGAAACAAGTTCGCAGAAACCACACCAAAACCGATCCCTCGCCTAGTGAAAAGTCCCACTGGATGGGGAGACGAGCCCGCCCTTTATTCACGAAATGTTAACAACAGGAAGATGGTGGTCCCACTTCTCCCATCCAAATCGCTTCAATCGGGTGCTCTGATGGTCCCTCCTTCATCCCAACATAAGTGTATCGAAAATAAGCTATACACAAACTTTCTTTCAAATTTTGTTGAAAACCGATATTTTATTCATACACAAAATTGATTCTTTATTGTACGAGGTTAAACTTGAACGTAATGAAGACCGTATGAAATTTAAGTTATTCCTTCACGAATTTTCGAACTTTGGATCGAATGCTCTTCATCAAGTTCCGGACAAGTGTTGCATCGCATTTTTCGGACGCTTGAGCCCAAATTTTTTTGAACTCCTGCATGTCCTCAGCTGCCTTACCAGTCATCTTGAAGACCCTCTTCACGATTTCCCAGTAACGTTCGATGGGTCGAAGCTGAGGGCAATTTGGTGGAATGATATTTTTCTCAACGAAATCTATACCCTTTTCCGCAAGCCAATTGAGAGTAGTTTTGGCATAGTGAGCCGACGCTAAATCCGGCCAAAACAGTGGAGGTGTACTATGCTTCTTATATAAAGGCAACAATCTCTTCTGGAGACACTCAGATCGATAGATTTCCGCATTTATAGTTCCGGTAGTGTAAAAAATGGTTGACTTCAAACCACAGGAACATATTGCTTGCCATACCAGTACCTTTCGACCGAATTTCTCCACTTGAATCGACCTGTCTGCATCGCTCACATCCTCCCCAACGACGGAAGTAAAGTATTGTGGACATGGAAGGGTTTTTGAGTCCTCCTTTACATAGGTCTCATCGTCCATCAAAACGCATGCATCCGGACGCTGCAAAAGACGTGAATACAATTTCCGGGCCCTTGTTGCTGCTCGCTTCTTCTGTTCTGCACTTTGTTTCGAGATTTTCTGCTTCTTGTAGGTCTTCAGGTGGTTTCGTCTCTTGATACGCTGGATCATTCCGACACTCGTTCCTGTTTTTTTGGCCAAATCACGTATTGACATTGATTTGTTCTTCATGATTAGAGATACCACTTTCTGCTCCAGTTTCGGGTTGGAAGAACCGGGTTTTCTGCCTCTTCCTGGTAGCTCATCCAAAGAATAGTGTTCCCCAAACTTATTAATGATGGTTTTAACACTCGCATGATGAATTCCAAACCGCTTCGCCAATTTTCGCATAGTATTACCCTTCTCACTTAGCCATGTGTCCAGAACCTTAATTTTCACTTCCTTTTCAATACGCGACATTTTGAAAACGCAGAATTTGAACCGCACAAACAAGTAAACAAAAGAAAGCTGACAGTCAAATGCACAGCATGCAGTGTTCAGAGCATAAAAAACCATCACAAATACATGCGTATAACGCAACTGTATGTGGATAGCTTATATTCGATACACTCCTTATACAACAAAGTGAGTAGATAAATATAGTGGAAAAACTAATTTATGTGATATAACCACAATGGAACTGACTCATAGCGGGGGGTGTTGAAAAAACACCCCCCCTGCCCGGGGGGGGCACAACCCGGCCGGGCCGGGGGGGGGGGGGGGTTTGTTGTAGTGGGGGGGGGGAAAAAAAAAAAAAAAAAAAAAAAAACAAGCGCAATATACAAAAAACGGTTATTTTTTGAAATAAATATATTTTTTTGTCCCCTAATCTTTTATAATAATTAACGCGATACTTTGTTTGGTTGCTAGATGTAAGGAAAGAACGTGTAGCTGCTTTTAGTGTCAGAACAAGACTGACTTCAACGGAATATATTTTACTTCACAATGACTCAACCTATTATAATCATTTCATAACTGTTCGAATCCACAGTATATTTTTATCTTACAGAACGATTCTAGTAATCCATATACAATAGAAACAAACTAAGCCAACGCGTAGCCTCGTGAGAGGCTGGCACAGAATTTTAGATGCACTCACCACGGGTTGTACAGCGTTTTGTTATGCTGGTTGCATGTCTAACGAACGGTTAAACAACGTTAATTTTTGCACTTATCTTGTCGCGAGTGCATGAAATAACGAAAGAACGTCAAAAAAATTACTTTTTAATCATGAACAAGCTAGTGATATAGGTGAGATCAATCTGATGATATATATATATATATAAAAAAAAAATCTGTTTTCAAATAATACTAAATATATAAGATATCTAATCTAATAATACTTAATACGTGCCTGGTTAACATTTTCCAAATCTGGAAGTGGGTTGTTGTTCCCTTATAAAAATGATATTGGTAATGTTTACATGCGGGACTTATTGTATGTGAACGAAACCTCGGAATGGGCATGATTCTCCACAAATTCTGAAATGGGTTGCTGGATCGGCAGTTGAGCAATCACTTTCTAGCTATCAAATTAAAGCTGCTTTTATTGGTGACTTGAAGGATTGTTGAAAACAGATTTCTTCCATAATACTATTGCAGACCAATGGGCGTTAGATTACACAGGCACACACACTCACAACCCTTCCCCCTCCCCCCAACACACACACACACACACACACACACACACACACACACACACACACACACACACACACACACACACACACACACACACACACACACACACACACACACACACACACACACACACACATATGGGTGTGAAGGTAGTTCGCCTCCCCGCGGTGCACCCTGGAGACGTAATCTAAGTAATAATTTTAGTTTTATTCCAGCCGTATAGCACTCATTCCGGCTTTGTTTATAAAACTACCTTCAAAAATGGTTTGTCTACCATCACCTTCTCTATGCTTTTTAAAGCCAAAATTGGTACGGCTGTGAAAACAACTTAATAAAACCTTTATAAAACCATAACGATATTGAAAATGTTCTAGTGAAAGATGATATGCCCACTTGAGAACCTTCATAAAACCTATTGGCTGCCCTGAAACCCAGCATACGGCCAAATGGCCACATCTGTCAAACTTCCCTGTGATATCGTGGCTGGTTTTTGTCGTTCTTCTCTGCTCTCCTGATTCATAAAGCAGTAAATTATATCTAAGAAACAAGTTTCAGTGTTGCGGGAAATTAACGTTTGCATTAAAAAATGGACTTTTTTTTCGGATGGTGATAAAAAAAAAGCTAAGACAGATAATTGCTTTTGATGAATTTCCCATGGAAGGTAATTATTTAAGCTTACTTGCAAAAAAATTCTGCGCCCTTGCAAGCGGCATGTTTTTGAGTTCTTTCTTCGTTTTATTTATCAATCCCTGCTCAGTTTTCGCGACAAAATTGTTGGAGTAGATTTTACGCTTCAGATTGGACCAGAAATTCTCGATGGGACGCAGCTGGGGGACGTTGGGTGGGTTCGCCGACTTGGGTACCACATCGATATTCAGCCGCTCCATCTCCTCCAACGGTCGCTTTGAGTAGTGGGCCGACGCAACTTTCGGCAGGTACTCTGTACTATAAATTTCCCCGTTCACGGCCAGTCCGGAGCGAAAGAAGAGCGGCTTTGACATTTCCTTCTCGCTGATTGTCTTGGGGAACTTGGTGTGTGAAATGAACATCACCTCGGAGCTGACTTCCTTTGTGGGGGAAGTAAAATACGAAGTGCAGGGCAGTCGTTGTCATCCTGGGTGACGTCGCAATTCACCGGGAAAATCGAGTTGACCATCTTATTCAGCCGCTTCCGCTGCGTCATTGCCAGCTGCTCCGAAACCAGTGGACGGGACTTCCGCTTTCTGACATGTATGTTCATGTTCGCCAAGTACATTTTCACTGTTTGGCCGGTTGAACCGACCTCCCGGCCAGGCGCACGCAGTGATGTAGCCACTTTTCCCTCGGTCTTCCTCTTCAGCATCCCTTGGAGCTTCTTGTCGCTCAGGATCGTCGGCCGTCCAGAACCGGGCTTTCTTTCGATGCTCTGATTGTTGTCTAATAGTGCTAAGATGTTGTAGATGCCGGAACGGGCGTATTCGGTGTCCACAAAGTGCCGCACGATGTTCGTTTTCGACGCGGCGGGGTGCCGTTCTTTGAACGCGCACACTTCTGAACGGAGTTGCTTCACAGTTTTTGCCATTCCGGTTAGAGTTCGACTGATAGAGCTTTCAAACTTTGTTTGCTGACTCATGGGTTACTATGATTGATGCTGCATGGGTAGTTTTGTCAATGCGGGTGAAGGTAAACCTATGAAAACTTTACAATTTTTGTCCATTTTTTTAAAAATGCAAACGAAATGTTTGAGAGCAAAATATCCCAAACAAATTGAGTTTGTTTTACAGCGTATCATGCTCCAAAACATATGCAAATTTAATTTTATGGTGAATACTAAGCGAGTTTTCAATAACAAAAATAAAATTAAAACAAATTCATACATTGGATGAATTAATCATGAATTTCCATGAATCTACAGTTCATTTGCTTTACTTTAAAAATTTGGAGCATTTATTTTTCCACATATCAATTATTTCTTATATTTCAATATGGCAATTGGAACAAATCAAAGTTTTGCCAAAAAGCCAATTGATCTTCGCAACGACTACTATTAAACCAATTTGCCGTTTAATGCCTTTACGGGAGGCAATATGGTTTTAAAAGGCTTTTTCAACTGACCATAGTAAGACAATATGAATGATAAGACAATATGAATCTACATGAGATACTAGGAGTGGACAGCAATGTCTGCTAGAACCAAAGATGTGAAGAGAAAGTAAGTAGGCTGTGAAATTTAATAGAAGCAGTTGAAATTGAGCGGAGGGCTATTTTGAAAGGTGGAAACCAATCAAGCACACAATTTTTTTACCAAGCTACCCTAGTGCGGGGTAGGCAAGGGAGAGGAAGGGTACTCTTGACTGGCAACCCTAGTAGCACGCTTGTTTCAACCCAGTAAAGATGACTGCTCTGTGACTCAATTAAGTCACAATCGAGCTGCTGAAACCATTTTTAACGGTTGTGTGCTGCTTGGGAAATGAGCACGCGTTTGAAAGTGCTCATATGCCACCAAATTTCACAAAAACATTAATAAAGCTGTATTGTTTTAGCAATGTTAATTTGGAGCCCACAATCTGTCGTTCTGCACGTTATGGGGCTGCTGCTAGACAAATAATTTTTTCGTCGGAAAAGACGAACTCCTCCCCCAGCTTATAGAATAAGACTCGCTCTTTCCAGCAGTTTCTTCTTCATGAAACTCGGAAACTTTTCGTTTCATTTTTTGAATGCCTGGAGTCCCTGGAGATCTTGTTTCAAAATGTTGAACATGAACGATATCGAAACATTCAGATCGGCTGCCATTTTTCGTTCCTACCGCTGAGATTTTTGTCAGATCGATCTCTCACCGTGAAAAGTCGACCAGATTTCTTCCGGTTATCCACGGTACCTTCTGATGGTTCGATAAACGAGATTGCGCTTCACACCTAGGTTTTTCAGATCTCTGAAAATGGCGCTCGGGCGCTGACCTTTGAAAACCTTTCAATCATCGCGTCACGGAATACCTCCATAGCCTGCTTAAGAATGACACTGATTGGAAACAAGCAAACATGACACGTATTACATTCGCAATATCTGTGGCGAAGTTAGACAAACACATTAAAATGGAAAAGTGTATGAGACTTTATTGAACACGGTGTAAACTAAATTTACATTTCAGTGAAATAAAAACGTTTTAGCTGCTTTGCGTAGAATTTTATAATTCCGGATTATTTTATGTTCACGAATTAAACGTCAAACGACAAGTTGGTTTTATGATCGATGCATTTGTGGTCCAAACTAATACCATGTTTATTTTTTCCTCGTCGCTAGATAAAACCTCTCGAGAATCAAAAACGAAAGAAACTTGGATTCAAAACATTGTTTATCGCACAAAAGTTTGAGAGATCAGGCCCTTTTTGTTGCGAAATGATTGATGATAAATGTTCTATTTTTGCTGCCAAAAGTTTTTGGCCGCAACAGTCCATAACTTCAATCTTAGTAATGTATTCCATTTCTATCCATTCACCCTACATTCACACGGTCGCATTACCGGCCGACATTAGTGAAGACATCCTTCGTGATATATTTTCCCACTGCCTCCAAAACATTTCGCTGTCATTTCACCGCTGATTAATGTAGTTGAAAATAACGATGCCATTGTTCTTATCCATTTATTGCGAAAGCTCATTTCATCTGACCATTACTGTCCACTAAAACTGACATCCGAACCAGGCGTCCCCATAAAAGAAACCAAAAATACAAGACATTTTGCAGACCATGCTCTACCGAAAAAAAATGAACATAAAATTAACTGACAAATTGTTTTTCCTCCTGCGTTTCCGCACTTCAAATTACGTATGTATGAATGCTAAGGCTTTCCGATGTGTTTCTTTCAATCCCCCCCAATCAAGAAAAGGAATCCTTGAATCCACTTCAATCGACCCCCAAAGACATATTTTTCTTCACAGCCAACTGTCCATTTCGTGTGCATGGAAAACATATTAGAAAGAAAATTATACACGAGAAGTTCCAGACCCGGGGGCGGCTCACTCGAATCGAACTGGCATGCCAAAATGTAAACTTTTCCGGCCCATCCGTTGATTAGATTGCGCTCCGGGTAACGAGCAGAGGAGAGAAGTGTTTTTCCTGCTTTCGAGCGGACAAATGGAAGATGGAATCCATCTTCTGACTGACGACTTTTTATGAAGGGAGGGGGGGGGGGGGGGGGGCTGACCCTCCACCAAAATGGAGCAGAAGAAAACGACTGCCGACACATGATGAATTGTTGGCGAAACTGCCTGCGAGCGATCCGGACCAGGTCTTTGAATTCGCTGCCAAGCTTTTGTATTATCGTATTGCGCACTGGAGGGGATAGTTACCAGTTAACAAATGTCGGAGGGCCTTTTAAAACTCGAATGTAGTTGCTTTGTCATCACTTGTTGGCGGGGACGGGGAGGCGGTATTGAGACGAAGTGGACTTGGCTGTGATGTTTTGCTTTTGTTCGGAGTTTAGCCAAGAGCGATTGTTGGAAAAGTTCGATGTTTGCTGAGAAACGAAGCGCCAAAGATTTACTTGTCAAATGTTCGTTGAATGGGTTGTATTGAGACGGATGAAAGTTCTGTTCTAATGATTCGGAAGATTGATTTCAAAGGAACTGAAATTTGGAAGTTGTTGCGTTGTTAGTAAGTCATCCAAGTAAGACCAGCGACGAGTTCCACAAACGCCAATTGGAGACTACCCTTCTTGGCAAAATACCAACCCAACCAACTTGGACTCATTGGTGCATTGTTTCTCGGCAGAAAAGCTGTGCTTATTGTCCCATGAAAGCTTCCTTAAAAATTCACGACCTCATGAATGATTTAGCCCCTTTTCTCCGGTGACAAGCTGAACTAAAAAACCAAAAGGGAGAAGTATCGTGCTGCAGCTCGTTTGAAGTGCACACATTAGAAGAAACTTCAAGCAAAAGCCGGAACAGCAGAAAAGCTTATCAAACACTCGAATAAATCTCCCCAGACAAGCAAGAGGCAAATTGAAGTGAGTCTTTGCAGCCAAAATACTTCGTCTTGTCTGTCATCGACGTCTGAAGGTGCAAACCAGGGAAGCCCGGGAGGACATATCTTTGCAACATCAGCAATGCTATGAACTTCAACCCCTCACGCAGCTTTTCCACATTATACTGTTCATGTTTTCAAGTGGGAGTCATGGCGTCGTCTTCGTCAAATAAAAACGGAATATTGCGTAAATTGGAAGAGTTATAACACCTGGGTATTCAATTTCAAGCTTAAGCGCACTCCGTTTGAAGCTTGCTAACGGTGCGAGAAAGTGATTTACGACAAAGTAAATAGAATAGCAATGACAAGCGCTCGAGATAGACTGTATGAATGAAGCGATGTTATCAAAAGCAAGTTCTCCCTTTGGAGGTGAAACATCATATGAGAAAATAGATTACATTTAGAAAAATCCATTTCCCGTTTATTTAAACAAAAGGTACAGAACTGTCATCGATTCCCCAACCTCCCCCTTAGCACAAACGAGTTGAAACTTCTGCCATTCAACAAAGGAACATAATTTTCCTGACATGATGGACAACTCCGTTTTTCCTGTTCCCGAGCAAACAAATACACATACATCACAAGTGGTACATTCAACTGGTACATGTTCCACGGTGCCAGCATCATCCCCACCAACTAAAACATTCTATCCATAGATAACCGTTTCTGCCCAGTTCAGTCAGTGCATCGTGGTGGTGGTGGCGGCGGTGTCTGCCAGATAAAAGTGGATGGAAATTGCTTTTTCTGGCCGGTTATGTCTTGTCAACCCGGGGCGCATCTCCCGCTATGACATATCCTCCCCTTGCTTCCCCGCTACTTGCCTTACTTGTCCTGGTACTTGTCAACGAATGTTCACCGTTCTGTGAAATAACAACCTCCGTAATAGCAGTTGAGGAAACTACGAGTTGATAACATTCAACCGATAACGTCCTTCCAAATTTTCAGAACCTCTACAGAAGATCACACGATAGACATGTAGGACAAGACATCAGCGGCGAGAAGAGTTGATTGGGACATTCAAGAATGAGGTTCTGAGGGGTGTTCTTTCAACCACTGCCACAGTGAATTGAGGGATTCCGACACATCCAAATCGTATAATATGTGACAAGCACGGGGAAACACTATATCCAAGAAATTCGGACGAAAGTCCCACCGGAAAAGATATTTGACATTATTGCTTCGAACCACCCATCTTCTTTCTACACATTCGTATACTAAAATCAAAGCATTTCCGAACGAACCGAACAAAATATTTTTGACAGTTGTGTGTATGTATGCAGTGGTAGAAGCATAAATTTGCCAGAAGGCACGAAATGTTGCTAGCGACTTGAATTTCACCAAATCCTTCAGTCGTTAACTAAGGTGGATAAGGGCATTTTCAAAGGTGGTCCAAATCATGGTTTGTATTTATTTGTTTAGACCAAACGTGAAAACATCGCTGCACCGGTGTTGTGAATTTTGTTTTATACCGGATCTATTTGGCACCATTTTAAATCTGGTATATATTTTGATTTATTCTTGCAGCTACTTAATTGAAAAAAAGAGTACTGCACTCAACAAAAAAATGCACCAGACAAAAGTGTTCGCCAAAAAGTTTTTTTAAGTCGGATTTCCTTGAAACTTTCTGGGAATGAACTTATACATATGGATTATGTTTCAGCATAACTACTTTACTCAATTCCCTTTCCATCGCTGAAAGCCCGCACCCTTCCCTTAAGACCCCTCATTAAATTTTGTGCAACGGTGGAGCCGACCTTTTTGATCACTTTCATCCATTCTTTCTTCAACTCCAGCTCGTTCTTAAACACCTTGGACGATTTTCGAACTTTGGCCTTCATTATGGCCCACAATCTTTCCGCCGGATGAATCTCTGGGGGGTTGGCGGTTTTTGGTATCAAAACAACGTTATTGTCTCTGTACCAATTCAACGTCGATCGCGCGTAATGGCATGATGCCAGGTCCGGCCAAAATAATGTCTCGCCTCCGTGGAACCACAGGAAGGGCAACAGACGCTTCTGGAGGCACTCGGTGCGGTAAATTTCGCTGTTGATGGTACCCGTTGTGATGTACAGTTTACTCAGTCTACCGCATTGGCAAATGGCCTGCCAGAGCAAGTATTTTTTGGCGAATTTGTCCACTTTCTTCTTCCATATGTCTTCCGGAACATCAAACCGTGATTTGGCAACGTAGAACTCCAGCATCGGTATCTGTTTTGCGTCTGCTTTGATGTAGGTCTCGTCATCCATAACCACACACATCAGTTTCGTCAACCACTCTCGATACAGCTTCCTTGCGCGGGATTTGGCCGCCGTGTTTTGTTGATCACGCCAGCTCGGTGCCTTGCGGACCTCGAATACACGAAGCCCAGCTCGTTTCATGGTTTGCTGAACGAACCAGGCGGAACACTTTGCCCTCAGACCCGCGTCGCGAATCGAAAGGTTCGGATTATACTTCAAATAATCCAACACCTTCCGGACCTTCACAGGGTCAGCTGTCTTCGATTTTCTTCCACTTCCAGCCCGCCGCTCGGTCATCTGGGACTCTTTAAACGATTTTACCACCCGAGACACAGTTGTATGGGTGATACCCAGTTGTCTTCCGATCCATCTCATGGTCGCAGTCGGATTTTCCATGACGGCGCGCAAAATTCTCCGGCGATTTTCTTCTTGTTTCGATGACATCTCAATAACCACTGAACCGATTGTTATGATTTGCACATGTAAACAATTCACTCCAAACTAGTAATACCCAGCTTTTCATCAATTTTTACCCACGCACAAAAAAGTGACACACGGATAAAAATGGTGCATTTTTTCGAGTACAGGCCTTACACGCTACTTGATAATACTAATTAATGAGTAAAATTTCCACTTTTGTATGATGAATGATATGTTCTACCACCCGCGGAGACTAAGTCCAACAGCAACGGGCTCTCCTCTCTGTTAAACTTGATCAAGCTTTAATAACCACTGATTATCCTTATCATGCCATTGTATGAAGGGCAGAAAACGGGTTGGGTGAATCAATAGGCAACATCACTTATACGTTTCCACACCCAAGTAACATTGCCAAAACCATCCAGCTTTATTAAGTTTTATTAAAGTTTTATCAAAGCCACTAGATATCATTTTGGTTTTATTATGACACCAAGAGGTGCCAGTAGGTTTCATATTTTAGCCAGGTTTATGAAAACCTACACAGCTTGTTTAAAACGATCTTAAAACCTCGTTTTCTCAAATTCCTTTTACTCCTATCAAAGGTTTTATTTCGACTTTATGAACTCGTAAAATGCTGTTTTAAAATGCCGTTTTAGGACTCATTCATATTATCTTATTATGGTTAGTTGAAAAAGCATTTTAAAACCATTTTGCCTCCAGTAAATGCATGAGGCGGCAAATTGGCATTGAGGAAAGCCACCGATAACCAAATAGTTTTAAAGTAGTCATTGCGAAGACAACTTGGCTTTATGGCAGAATTGTGATTTTTTTTTTCCAATCGCCATATTGAAATATTAGAAATAATAGAAATTTGGAGAAATAAATGCACCAAATTTTAGATGTAATGCAAATGAACTGTATATCGGAGACCGATTTCTGCATTCTTTTAGATAACTTTATTGAATTTCATCAATTTTCATGAAATTCGTGTTTAATTTATATAATGTATTTGTTTTTATTTTGTGTTTGTGGTTGTTAACGCGCATAATTTCCGAGGCGCATTAATTTTCGGCTCTTATCGTGCCACTATTCACCATAAAATTCATGGTGCATCTGATTTGGAGTATGCTACGCTGTAAAAAACTGAATTTGTTTAGGATATTTTGCAATGAAACAAAATTTCCCGCAGTCTTTTTTTCTCAGATATTATTTACTGCTAAATGAATCAGAAGAGCAGAGAATCGAACAGAGCAGAACAACAAAAACCAACCACGACATCACAGTTAAGTTTGACAGCTGTGGCCATTTGGCCGCATTCTGGTTTTCAATGCAGCCAATAGGTTTTATGAAGGTTCTCAAGTGGTCATAGCATCTATCACTAGAATATTTTCAAAATCTGTATGGTCTTATAAAGGTTTTATTAAATTGTTTTCACAACCGTCTATAGAGTGGGCCACTTTGTACAAATTTTGGCTTTAAAGAAGCATAGAGGAGGTGTTGGTAGACAAAACAGTTTTGAAAGTAGTTTTATCAACAAAGCCGGGAGAATGCTATACGGCTAGAATAAAACTTAAATTGTTACTTGGGACAGGGATATAAAGAATCTCCTTCCAACAACAAGATTGAACAATTGGTCGAAAGAGCAAGCTATCTAACATGAGGATGCCCCAATGGGCGGGAAGAAGAGCACAAACTGTTAGCAATGGGGAGTTGGCATTCCCACTCTCCCCATCCAGAGTGCTTCAATGGGGTGCCCTGATGGTCCCTCCCATTCCAATGAAATATTTATGTAATGGTTATATATTTATGTAAATGAAGAATGCATTCGTATCTATTATTTATGATCTTCATTCGGTTGGCCCTGCAAAGCAGGAAATGTTGTAGAGTTCTATGGTTCCGCGCTTAAGCACGGTTTTGTGTGTTTTCAGAGATAGCCGCAATCCTCCAAAATCTTGATTTGAGGTATGCTGAAAAAGAGTGTTAGATCAATTGAAATTTTACAAGACTAACATTTAAAAATTTTAGTTTACTTTTGCCATTGTCACTTTTTGCTGCTTGATGCTGATTTTATTACAGCAATCCGCTTTTGTTTTTTGCTGGCCCAATAGCTAGGAAAATAAGGAAGATTTAATTGAAAAGGAGTTAAAGACAAATGGACATAGAAAAAAACAATAAGTAATGTTTAAATCATCTATGGAGTAAAATCAATCCAATTATTTGGTGATTTGTTGAATAGCTTGAAACACTTTATTATGGTTTGTCAAATATTTTGGCTCAGTGCTAGCAAAAAAATGTATTTGGCACTCTGAAATTCTTGAGTGACAAACAAGAGCAAATTCATACCGTCTGCACGGATGACAGATGTCAATTTATAAACATTCGTCAGTTGTATTCGTTTGATCACCTGTTGTGTGAAATGTTTTTTTACAAATATGTTGTGAGTTCATCATCAATCATGTTACGGCTGAGTAGAGTGAAGAATCTTGGCTTTGATTGCCTTGGTGGAATCTCAAGATTTGCTGTGAAACACAGGAAATAAAGATTACAAAAATATAAATCTCCGAAACTCAGTGTGGAAAACAGATTTCCGAAAATATCTTCCACAATGTCTTCGATGCAGATCAACTACAAGCGAAGCGATTGAACCATCGAATTAAGTTTAAGTTCTACCCCAGGAAACTTAGGCAGACGATGTTCGTGGCTGCAGCGGAGAATAAACATACAACAGAAACAGTATCAAATCTGGTTTACAAACCAAGAATTTTTAACAGCACCAGCAGATAACAGAAGAGTGTCCCCCACCTGGAATTGCCTGACTACTGAAGTTCGAGCTTACTCGCTTTCTATAATGTGAACATAATCGCATTGCTTTTGATGATTTGTTTACCGCAGAGAAAACCAATATAATCGAACTTTGATGGTCACGCGATTGCAGATTTCTACCGAATCTACACCGTAACTTTTCAGAACATCAAAGATCTAATGAAAGTTCTTTGAACATTTTCTTAACACTTCACAACAATCAGGAACTATTTTGAAGATCTTGTGCTTATCAACCGTTCAAGTCATGTCTCTTATTTATATATATATATATATATATATATATATATATATATATATATATATATATATATATATATATATATATATATATATATATATATATATATATATATATATATATATATATATATATATATATATATATATATATATATATATATATATATATATATATATATATATATATATATATATATATATATATATATATATATATATATATATATATATATATATATATATATATATATATATATATATATATATATATATATATATATATATATATATATATATATATATATATATATATATATATATATATATATATATATATATATATATATATATATATATTCAGGTGGGTCAGTAATTATTCCCAAGTTGTTCAGGATGCCAAAGATCTTGAGAAAGTCCTCTGGATTTTTTTCAATACTTCAGGATAAACAGCTATTTACTGGACTACAGTGTTCTAAACATCATTTCAAATCACGCCTCTCAGATCTTTCATGATATTTTGGCCAGATCGCTAAGAATCTATTTCAGAGACCATGCGGTTATCAAAGATCTTTAGGAAGTCCTATTTATATTTTTTCAAGACTCCTGGAGGCTCAGAAATCATTTTGAAGATCTTGTATGAATCATCCATTCAAGTCGAGCATCTCTGATATTTTTCATGTTACCAGGTTGGTCAGGAATAATTTCAATCAATTATCAATGAACTTGAGATTTTTCTTATGTTCCGAGGACTTTTCTGAAGCTTAGTATATCGATCAGAAGATCTGAAGACTTCTCTGAAATTCCGTGAATTCCTTTGAAGTATCGTGAATTCCTTTGAAGTATCGTGTATTCCTTTGAAGTTTCGTTAACTTCTCTGAAGTTCCGTTAACTTTTCTGGAGTTCCGTGAATGTTTTTGAAGTTCCTAGAACTTATCAGAAGTTCTCGAAAGTTTTTGAAACTTTCTGAAGTTCTCGAAACTTTTCTGAAGTTTTCGGAACTTCCTGAACCTCTTGGAGCCTCTCTAAGATTTTGGGAACTTTTCTGAATTCCTATGAACATCTATGAAGTTCTCGAAACTTCTCTAAATTTCTAGAGAGTTGTCTAAATTTTTAAGGAGTTTTCTGAAATTATAGAGAGTTATCTGAAATTTCTGGGACTTCATTAAAGATCTCGAGACTTCACTGATGTTCTCTGGGATTCTGGATCACTGTAATTCAACGGACATCCCTGTCCTTGGAACTTAACTGAAAGTATTGGGACTTGTATGTGATTCTTGACACTTTCTTGACATTCTACGGACTTTATAGAAGTTCCAAGAAGGTCTTTTATGCGCATTTAAAAATTAAAAAAATAGAAAAATAAAAGACGATCTTTCTTAAGATCTGTAAACTTCTCTGAAGTTCTTTCAACTTTTTGGAAGTTTCGTGAGCTTTCTATGAGTTCCAATGAATTCTCCGAAATTCCGTGAATTTTTCTTAAGTATCGAGCACTTACTTCTCTAAAGTTTCAAGGACTTCTTTGAAGTATCGAAGACTTCTCTGATCTTCTCGGATGTTTTCTAAACTTTCTGAATTCTCGGACCTTAGTCAAAGTTCTCGGAACTTTTATGAAGTTCTTGGAACTTTTTTCAAGTTTTCGTAATTTCTCTTAATTTCACGGAACTTCTCTGAATTTCTAGAGGGTTATCTGAAGTTTATGGGAGTTCTCTGAAGTTCAAGTGAGTTATCTGAAAATGTTGGAACTTTACTTAAGTTCTCGAGACTTCACTGAAGTTCTCTGAACTTCGCTAAATGTTCCTGGGATTCGCTGAAATTCATCGGGTTTCACTTGAATTTTCGGGAATTCCCTGAAGTCCTTTCAACTTCACTGTAATTCAAGGGAGGTTCCTGATGTTTTTGGAACTTTGCTGAAGATTTTGGAACTTTTATGTGTTTTTCGGCTCTTCCCTGACATTCTATGAATTTTTCAGAAATTTTCTGGGCTGCACTTAAATTCTCGGGACTTTTTTTTTAAGATCTCGGGACTAAGTTGAAGTTCTTCGAACTTCACAGAAAATCTTGGGACTTCAATGAAGTCTACTGGATTTCTCTGAAGTGATTGAAACGTTTCTGAAGTTCTCAAGACTTCCCTGAAGTTTACTGAATTCCCCTGAAATTATAGAGGCATCCCTGAAGATCTGCGGACTTCAATAATGTTCTCAGGGATTCTTTGAAGCTCTCAAGATTATTCCTTGAAGTTCTCGAAACTGTGTTTTTTTTTTTAATTCTAGAGATTTATCTGAAATTTGAGGGAGGTTTCTGAATGTTTGTTCTAGATAAATTTCTGCAGCTTATGGAACTTCCTAGGATTCTCTCAAGTTCACCAGATTTCAATTCAATTCGCGGGACTTTTCTGAAGTTCGCAAGACTTTACTGAAGTTCTTCGAACTTCACTGTTATTCAAGTGACATCCCTGAAGTTTTTGGAACTTCACTGGAGATATTGGGACGCCCATGTTATTCTAGGAATTTGTTGACATTCTAGGGGTTTCCTGAATGGCTTGAGACTCTCTTGACGTTCCAAAAAATTCTTCAAATTTTCGAAGTTCACTAATCTTTTCTTAATTTATCTAAGATTCCCTGAACCTCTCCAGACTTCACTGAAATTTTTCTAGTTTTCCCTGCCCCCCCCCCCCTCGGGCTGTCTTAATTTACCTTCGCGATTCTTTACTGAAGTATTCGACCTTCGCTGAAGTTCTCTGGGGTCCTCCCGTTGCTCAGTCGGTAAAGACACAGCTACAAAGCAAAGCCATGCTGGAGTGGAGGTGGTTGGGCTCGATTCCCGGTCTAGTCTAGGAATTTTTCGTAAAGGAAAATTTCTCGACTCTCTGGACACAGCGTATGATTGTACTTGCCACACAATCATACTAATGCAAAAATGGTACTTGGCATCGAAAGCTCACAATTAATAACTGTGGAAGTGCATATAGAACACTAAGTTGAGAGC
Source organism: Aedes koreicus (assembly GCA_024533555.2). Taxonomy (NCBI): domain Eukaryota; kingdom Metazoa; phylum Arthropoda; class Insecta; order Diptera; family Culicidae; genus Aedes; species Aedes koreicus. The sequence continues at coordinate 16,466 of JAHHFK020003988.1, forward strand.
ACGCAATAAGCTAATTGTGAAGGCAATAAAGCTTGAAATGTAAAAGAAGAAGAAGATGGAGTTCTCTGGACTTTACTGAAGACCTCGGGACTTCAAACAAATTATCGGAACTTAACTGAAGTTTTCGAAAAAAAAATTGAAATTTTAAGAGCTTAGTTGATTTTCTCTATATTTTTCTGAACTTATCGAAACTTTTCTGACATTCAAGGAACTTAATTCATGCTGTTTCAGGCTTCCCTAAAGTTCTCTGGATTTTTCTTATTTTATCGTAAATTTATTGGCATTCTTGGTATTTTGCTGAATTTATCGAGACTAAGAAGACGTGTATGGAGCTTTCCTGGATTTTTAGGAATTTAACTGATGGTTTTGACTTTTCTTATATCCTTGGAATAACACTGAAATTTTAGGGGCTTCCCTTAAAATTAAGTAACATTCCTGAAATTTTAAGAAATCATAGACATTTAAAAAAAATGAGGATATCTTTTGAACTTCAAGAGAGTCCAAGGAACTCGATTCTTGGCAGTATAAAAGAGACGATAAATTAGAGCAAATATTATCGTTTCACTTGGAAGTCGGAATAAACCCCACCCAATAATCTATTTATCTCTCGTTCTGTACGTTAAGCCGGAAATGTCCTAATGCGAAACGTCCTTATGGTCAATACACTGAATTCTATTTAATGAGACATCTAAAAGTTGAGCTTTCCGATAAATCGGCGTATAAAGTGTAATTACGTCCAAATCACAAATCGTTTCGAAATTTACTGCCGAAATCAACTTACCTTCCAAAAATCACCTCGCAAATCCAGATAGATCCATCCAGCACCTCGGATATAATTTTTTTTTTGGCTGGGGATTCGAAAAAAGTGCTGAAGTGATTGGACGCTCTCACCAGTTTCCAAATACCGCAAAATAAATGCCAGCCTTTCTCCAGCTGGAACCGCTTCCCTCATATACGTATCCTGTGTTTGTATATGCGGGGTCACTAAATTCAGGCTGGTAATCAAAAATCTTCAGTCGTCTTCCGCAGGAATTTTAGGAGAAGATTTGGATAGTCGCATATCAGGTTGTTTACCAGCTTAACTTAGCATCCTTTGGATTGCCATTTTTTAACACACTCCTCAACCCAAACACTACGGAAGATTTTTTCGGGATCGTTTTCTTCAACCAGCAGATATGCTGCTCCCATAACAATAGCGAACTGGGGGTAGTTGAAAAACTTCTTTAAAATTTTCCCAACGCTGTCAGACAAAAACAGTGATCAACTGTCAAAAACCAAGTGTATATATGCAATCATTTGCAAATAGTGTAGTAGAGGCCCGTACTCGAAAAAAATATGAACCATTTTTCTCATTCGTGCGTAACTTTTTTGTCCGTGGGTAAAAATTCGATGAAAATCTGGGTTTAGCTAGTTTGTTTACATGTGCACAAAAAATTTCATAACAATCAGTTCAGTGGTTATAGAGATGTCATCGAAACAAGAAGAAAATCGTAGGAGAATAGGGTGGCCCGGTAAGTCTAAACTTGATTTGTAAATAACAATACGAACGTGGTTTTTAAGGGAATTGAGTTCTTATTGCACTTTTATATTCTTCTACAGTTCAATGTAACATTTACCAGATTCATGTAATCATACACTGCTTACACTGTAACACTGCTCATTAATTTCAGCACAGACTGTTTGCTAATGATTTTTGACACTTTTTTCCAGTCTCTTTCACAAGTTTTGATGGAATCCGCTGCTTAACATGTTTGCGCAAATATGCCTTTGTCAGAGCTCAAATGTTTTAATTGGTCTTGCTTGAGGACAGGATTCATCCCCTTGGGTTTGACTGCGTTGTCTCCGCCCTTCATATTGGGGCATCGTCAATAGTTTGACCAGCACGGACCGAGAAGAACTGGTCACCCGGGAGCGTCTTATAATCAAATTTCGAGTAGGATTCATCAATACCAATTACGCCCGCCGATTTTCCTAACAGCTGTCTATCGTATAATTTAGGGGCCCTTAGTTTGACAGATGCTGCTTGGTTTTCACTTGATTTTGGCTTCTTCTGCTTCTTGAAAGTCCCAAGTCCATTTCGTGTTCTTTGCTCGGTCGACGGCACTCTTCGAAGTTCCCACCTTTTTTGGCCACATCTAGAACGGAAGTACCCATCAACGGGCGAAAGCTTGCGTAGATTTTCCGGTCCAGATTTTGATCCAGAGGATCCAATTTACGTCCAGAATTTTTCTTGGCCTGAAAGGAAGACTCCTCACCGTACTTCCGAATCGAGTTACGATCTCCATCGATGCTCACACCTTCCATTTTCGCCAACGGACTCAGCGAAACGTTAGGAAAAGTGCACAATTTGTACACGATCTGTTTGCGCTTTTCCGGGGAAATGCTTCGCATTTTCATGAAAAGTAAATCCGCCACCTCTTGAGACTCACAGTTGAGTTATAGATTGAAATGTAAACAATGATACACTATACGTAATAATCACCTGTTTATACGTCATCTGGTAGAGAACAGTGGCGCATCAAAATCGTGCTTAGACTTTTTGGGACACCCTATACAAGACTTTAAATAAAACCGTAAAGGGCGATACGGTCAAAATTTGGTCAATATCAACTTGACGCATTTCTTTCAATTTTGCATTTAAAAAACCTGAACACCCCTCATTTTGAAGGTGTGTGTGTAGAATGTTGCTCCTATTTTGATTTTTGGAATTCACTCTTCAGTTGTCAAAATGCCGTCCAAGCAAGAAGAGCAGCGTATCAAAATTTTGCTCGCGCATCGCGAAAATCCGAGCTACTCGCACGCAAAGTTGGCAAAATCGCTAAAAGTTGCCAAATCAACCGTTACAAATGTAATTAAAGTGTTTGGGGAACGTTTGTCGACAGCCAGGAAGTCTGGATCGGGGGGAAATCGAAAACCGGAAGCCGCTGAGACGACAAGAGAGTTGCCGGTAGTTTCAAGCGAAACCCTAACCTATCTCTCCGAGATGCCGCAAATAAGCTGGGTGTATCGTCTACAACCGTGCATCGAGCCAAAAAACGAGCCGGACTATCGACTTACAAGAAGGTAGTGACTCCAAATCGCGATGATAAACAAAATACGACGGCCAAAGCGCGATCCCGGAGGCTGTACACGACGATGCTGACGAAGTTTGACTGCGTGGTAATGGACGACGAAACCTACGTCAAAGCCGACTACAAGCAGCTTCCGGGACAGGAGTTTTATACGGCAAAAGGAAGGGGAAAGGTAGCAGATATTTTCAAGCACACGAAACTGTCAAAGTTCGCAAAGAAATATCTGGTTTGGCAAGCCATCTGTACCTGTGGCTTGAAAAGCAGCATTTTCATAGCTTCGGGACTGTCAACCAAGAAATTTACGTGAAAGAGTGTTTGAATAAACGTCTGCTGCCTTTCCTGAAGAAACACGGTTGTTCCGTACTGTTTTGGCCGGATTTGGCATCTTGCCATTACGGTAAAAAGGCCATGGAGTGGTACGCCGCCAACAACGTGCAGGTGGTTCCCAAGGACAAGAACCCTCCCAACACGCCAGAGCTCCGCCCAATTGAGAAATACTGGGCTATTGTCAAGCGGAACCTAAAGAAGACCAAAAAAACTGCTAAGGACGAGCAGCAGTTCAAGGCAAACTGGCTTTCTGCGGCGAAGAAGGTGGACAAGGTGGCTGTACAAAATCTGATGGCAGGGGTCAAGCGTAAGGCCCGGCAATTCGGATTTGGAAAAGCGGAAGCCTAACTGAATATTTTTCCTGAATTTTATACTAATTGAACTTGAAAAAGAAATTTAATTTGATTTTTTAAATAAACGATTTCACCGATTTACACGCGTTTTCCCTTGACCAAATTTTGACCGTATCACCCTTTATTCCCCTTCAACTCGAATTCACCAATCAAAGCAACATTCAGAAGCTATTTTCCACGCATTTCCCAATTAATTTCCAACCTAAGGATCACTCGTAATCTGAACTGAGCTGCATCATCAGTTGTCAATTTTGCCTCGCACTCATCGAACAATTTTGCTCTCAACTACTTCAGGCTCACAACCTCCACGGTCGGAAAAATCAATCCCAACTCTGCAACCCTTTGGAGTGGCGAAAAAAAAAATGAAAGAAACCCGAAAGATTGGAACCATTACATTCGGTTCACTGAATAGAAACCTAGGTAGCAGAACTTTTCCTCGGTTCTCGTTCGATTGGTCGACCTTCTGGTCCATCGAAGCCGAGAGAAGTAAAAATTGGAAAAAGATGACCGGAAGCCAGAAGTGGAGTATGATTGCATTTCGACGAACAGATGTCCATCTTTTTGCGCATTCGGCAGTGCCCTGCTAGATGGTAGAAAGACTTGATAATTGAATCGTAGTTAATAATTTTGTCGTTTTTTCAGTTGGTTGATTTTTTGGGAAATTGAAAATTGGTGCTATTTTTCGTCACACTCAGAGTAATTTATTTTGACACCTGCAAACGGCAAGATAAGATCCAAAATTATTTCCATTCATCATTGTTAAAATCAGAAGTCCACGCCTCGCCAGACGCTTCGATGATTTGTCAAACGCAAAGATCTGTTCGATTCAACGAGCAGAGGGTGGCCAAATTGGCGAAAGAAACAATTTATTTTCCATCGATCTCAATACAGGCAAAGGGTGTCACCGCCGACTATGATAAATGATGATGAAGTAGGTGCTTCAAGCGAAACAAAAAAAAGTCCCACTGAAGACCATTCTCCATTCCGAACGGGTTGATGAAAGTTATTAACAGTGCAAAAAACGTTCGTCTTGGGATGGGGGGGGGGGGGGGGGAGGGGGGGGGGGGGGCTCTCTTGCAAACTCTACATCTCCCAATTTCCGTTCATACGGGCTTCCGCTGTTATGGGAAAATTCCGTTGTTTTCCACTTTGAAGTCACACGGATGTTGCGTTGGATTGAAGGGAGGTGAGGGGGGGGGGGGCACATTTTTCTACATGTCTCGTCCTCAAATAAGATGGTTGGTGAATAGGACGGAAAACGGAAAACGATAAGACATTTGCTTGATTAGACACGGGAAAGTTAGTACGAGTGAGTTTTGTTCCGTTGGTTAGCCGTTTCGTTGATAATACTAAAGAAGGGGAAAAAAGGTTGGTCTTGTTGTATTGTTCTGATTTTTCCGATCGTATACGAACGGTAATTGAGTCATATTTTCAAGTGATTAGTTTTCTTTCTGGTTATCGTCGCGTTGAGGTTTTTTTTTTCGTGCAAAAGAATGGAATTGAGTTTTGCGGAAATTAGACAAGGGTTCAATAGCTACTCGCAATGTGGGTCGACTTTTTGGGGGCGAACCCGTTTCACAATTTATTGATTTTCGTGGAAATTTATCAATGGCTGTAATTTACAATTTCAAACAGACCAAATACCATGGGATACTTTATGTTGTTACAAATTAGATTGAGCAGACTTAACTAATTTAATCGCTAAGCATCTCTGCTCATCATATTAGTGAGAAGACCAATGTTGCCATGCTTGCAATAACAACTAAAATAATAGTGACAACGAATATAAAGGGTGTCCACGATGAAATTGCCACACAATAAAATTGATTAGCAAAATTCGAGTTTTCATCCGATTGCCATCAAATTTTCAGGGATTGAGAAATAACTATTAAACTTCATTTTACCATTCTACTCGTATTTTATTTACAGTCCATACGCAAATGTTCGCACCTTGGCCTTAACCCCGGCCATAAGATTCTGCACAACCTGTGAATCAACCGTTTTTTGCATGTAAACCCATACTTTCTTCAGTTCCTCGACTGTCTTCACTACCTTAGGTCGTCGGCGAAGGTGCTGCTTCATAATCGCCCAGTACTTCTCGATGGGGCGGAGCTCCGGAGTGTTGGGAGGGTTGAACATTTTCGGCACGAAATTGACCTTATTGTCCGCATACCACTTAAGCACGTCCTTGGAGTAGTGGCATGAGGCCAAATCCGGCCAGAAGATTGTTGGGACGTTGTGGGCCTTCAGGAGAGGAAGCAGCCGCTTCTGGAGGCACTCTTTTATGTACACCTGTCCGTTCATCGTGTCCTGGGTCACGAAAGGTGCACTCCGCTTCCCGCACGTGCAGATGGCTTGCCAAACCAGGAATTTCTTCGCAAATTTGGTCATTTTCTGGAGTGCGGACATGCTCCGGAACGCTGAATTTATCCTTGGCCGTGAAAAACAGGTTGCCGGGGATCTGTTTGAAGTCGGCCTTCACATATGTTTCGTCGTCCATGATGCAGCATTCAACTTTCGTCAGCATGTTGAGGTACAACTTCCTGGCACGGGTTTTGGTGGACTTGTTCTGCTTCTCGTCGCGATTAGGGGCCTTTTGTACCTTGAACGTTCGAAGCCCAGCCTTAGTTTTGGCCTTCTGGACAAAACTTCGGCTTAGGTGCAGCTTCTTAGCCACATCCCGAACGGAGGCGTTCGGATCTCGGTTGAAGGCCCCAACTACGCGGTTGTGATTTTTGGTGTTGTACGGAATACTTTTTCCTTCACTTCTGGGCTTCCGATCAGTGGTCAACCGTTCCTCGAACCGCTTAATCACTCGCGACACCGTGGAATTCGCGATTCCCAACGTTTTAGCGATGGAACGATGCGAGAGATCCTTGTTCTCGTGATGAATGAGCAAGATTTTATCACGCACGAGCTGTTCTTTCGACTCCATTTCCGCGAGTTTTGATCACAGGACTTTAAAACTTGCAGGATGCAAATAATGCACTATGAACTAAATCCAACCAAATTTTCATTAAATTCTACCCAACGGTTAAAAAGTTAGAGCAATTTCATAGTGTGGCAATTTCATCGTGGACACCCTTTACGAAAACCTCATTTGCTACATTTTCTAATTGAACGAAAAGTGCAATCAGCAACAACAGCACATTTGATGGACGAATGCTATATCAATCCTGTTCAAATATACAACATCTTATTCATTTGCAATCACCAAATAGAAACATCAAGCTACAAGGCAACATCTGTTTCACTCGTTTTAAGCGCATCGAAAATATTGTAATGCTTTTCAACTTCCACGAACCAGTGGGGCTAAAGCTTCCAAGAACAAAAGAAAGAACTTTACATCGAGTTTAATTTGCCCCATTATCATTCCGCTCGAACGACTTGACTCACCTGCCGACACTTTGTTATGCTTGGCTTCCTTCTCTTCGACTGTGTACAGACCAAAGAAATAGTTGGGATTCTTAACCCACGCGGCGTCGCAGAGGATTTCTACAGTATCATCGTTTCGGGAAGTTTTCCACGTCTTGCCACCACAGTGGATCATCGGAAGGAGAAGAAGTTTGAATTTTCGCACCAACTCCAGTCGCCATAAGGCCGAGCGAAAGTTCTCGGATGGCGCTTGGCTCTGATTCACACAGAGTCGGACACAGGATTTTCGTTGATGTGGCACGCTCCCAATCAACCATTTAGTCGAGCATTTGCCAACGCTTACTACCAGGTGGCAAGCACCCTCAGACTTTTGAGAAATGAATGGGATTTTTGGAATTAAAGCAATCTCCGTAATAGCGCGATTTTCATCCTAGTGGCTAACCGCGCTAATGGAAACCCGTACCTAAAAGATTCGAACATGGCATATCACGTGATACTGAGCATTTAGAAAGTTACTAACTTCATGGATAGTAATTCCGAACTATATCACTGTGCAGCGCATATAAATTCCTGTAACCATAAACTGGACCAAAAGATCCTGGTCATCCTGAAAGCCTTACGGATGGTGAACCGTTTAGTTCGGAACTATCTCACATGTGGTGCTAGTATGCATATTAACTTCCTGTACAGGGTGGATCTTGAGATTCTGATTATCTAGAAAGTAGTCGTTTTCAGCAAAGATGCTCAAGTTAACTAGGCCGTTCCAGCTGGCCAGGAAAGATTTTACACCACAAACCCTGTCTAACTACTTGCAACCAATTTTTAAAGAATCAATGCGAGGGAAGGCAGATAAAAATAGCAACGAAGAAGTCACTATCAGAATTCATGCTATTGGAGAACAATTGGGTTTTGATGATATATCTAAAGAGAAAGTTTTGGATCTAATTGCTGGAAAAAGAAGCTGTTGTGGATGAAATTTTGGCACAACTTGATATAAGCGATGTTGAAAATACCATCGAAATTCCTGAACCAAACACTCATAAATTTGAAGATCAAAATCAACAAATTCGGAAGCTGGAGCTTGTTTTGTAACGCTGGATGCTAACGGACAACGCCGTGAAAAAGCTCTCATAGGGTGTCTCAGAAAGTATAAGCACGATTTCTACACGAAACTGCACGAAACCAGGTGACGTAAGACAGCTGATTTTCACTGTGTGTCTTTGTTTACGTTCTGAAAAACAAGCTTGTGTGTAGGAATAGGACTTTTGCAACGAAAATTCACCAAATTGCTAGGCAAATCCCGAATCCCGAATCCCGAAAAGCGTAAACAGATTGAGCAAAAATGGTGCACTATTCTCAATATTTCACTAAATCAACAGGCAAAACCGGAAAGTGTGAGTATGCGAGCGATTCGAAATACCATCCAGAAGATTTGGTGAGGATTGTAGTTTTGTTGACGCACCGAAATGTGGTAAAAACTACAAGGTACAGCCCAATGGGGTTGTGCGCAAAGGTGATGTAGGACTACGCAGCAATCTAATTCCCAATTGATTTAAAGTCAGTCGGGAAGCTACGCCCTCAATCCGCTCGGAAATATCATAGAAGAAGCTGTTCATAATGCTTATCGCTTTGGAGGAAACGACAGTATCGGGTTAAAATGCTTCAGCACCCGGTAGATGTGGTGCTATACGTTTTCTTTTTCCGAACTTTGCTTCTGAAACTGTTTGCCTTCCGAGATGGTGGAGTGAGAATGCACCAATTAATGCGTAGAAGATACTTATGGATCTGTTGGTTCGTTGGTTGTTCAACGCGCTTTGCCATTTACTCCGGGACGCGGCGTTTAAAGCAATGCCATGTTCAGTCGGGTAATGGAAATTTCAAACAGCACCAGGGAAAAATTCAAACAAACTCTTTAATTGACAAATTGATTTGGTCGACCTGAAAAGGACGGATTTAGTTGAAGGGGAAGAAACATGGTTCGCGATTGAACTTGGGCGTTCTTCTTGGTATTCTTGGTTTTGTGACTTGTTGTTGCGGGTGGCCATCTGCAGGTGACGAGGGATAATTCTTGTCTCGTTGATGTCATGGGCGGCATTTCCCGCCAACTCGTAGGCTTCAGCAGCCATGTTTCTTGCAGTGAGGTTGACGGGAGTATCGGCACCAACAGCCAACTGCACCAACGCCTCTCTGGGCAACGACTGCTCACCAGTGCACCCTTCAGGGTGCTTGCTGCCGCCAACTGTGTTCCTACAGCCACTGCACAGCTCCACGACTGTTGTAAGACTGAATCAAAATGTTCTGCTAAGAGCTATTAGGTAATGGCGTTGGATGCTAGTGCACGAACGAAGGCGGTACCAACGAAGGCAATGTGATACATATTGCATCAAAGGGGACGAACTTTAGTTACTGTGCCACAATAATTAGTTTTAATTAACACACGCTAGACGGATGATTTTTTTAACCGAAACGTTTCTAATTTGCTTGCCACCGCCAGCAACTAATCCGCTATGCACAACTAGGAACTACAACGAACTCAACCACATGGTCGGTCTGAAGTGTCGCAGTTCGGTTCGAATTATTCGTTCTAGAATCTCGTTCATTGGTTGTTCAACGCGCTTTGCCATTTAATCCTGGATGCGGCGTTTGAAGCAATGCCATGTTCAGTCGGGTAATGGAAATTTCAAACAGCACCAGAGAAAAATTCAAACAAACTCTTTAATTGGCAAACTGATTTGGTTGACCTGAAAAGGACGGATTTAATTGACGGGGGAGAAACATGATTCGCGATTGAACCTTGGGCTTTCTTCTTGGTATTCTTGGTTCAGCTACTCGTCGTTGCGGGTGACCATCTGCAGGTGACGTGAGATAGTTGATTCTTGTCTCGTTGTCACGGGTGGCTTTTTCCCGCCAACTCGTTGGCTTCAGCAGCCATGTTTCTCGCAGCGAGGTTGACGGGAGCATCGGCAACAATAGCCGACTGCTTGCCAGTGCTGCTGCCGGCAACGATCCAACTGCAGATCCTACTCTGCACAGCTCCACGACCGCCGAAAAACTAATTCAAAATGCGAAGGTGTACCCGTTTTATAAAATTCATGGCTGCCTAGGAAACGTTCGTTACTTAAATATGAAGTCTGTGCTAGGAAAGTACTGTGTATTTGGTAAATTTACTCTGAAAAATCGGCATTATAAGACATCACCTTATAAGACATCAATAGCTGAATGTTAAAAATCAACAGTTTTAAATATTTAAATCGAAACGTAGAAATGTTCCGATCGATTGGTGCAAACATTTTGAAAATAAATCGTGGAATGACTTAGTTATTAACGTTCAAAACCTATACATTTTTTGTAATGCTCTAAATTTTCGCAATTCGAACGAGTACCCCAGTATTGAAAACACAGACGTAGTCCTACGTCAAAAACCAGGATCAATAAACCGAAAGATGGACCCAAAGATCATGATGACTTTTTCAAATAAGATGAGTTCTATTCGAGATGTTGCCAAAAGGCTGGGTGCTTCCAAGAGTAACGTACAACGTGCCAAGTCAAGAAACCATCTAAAACCCTACAAGAACCAGAAGATGCCAGAATGGAGTGAAAAGCAGGTTGTAATCGTTAAACCACGGATTCGGAGGTTGCATGTGTGGAAAATCGGCGTGTATTGTCATGGATGATAAAACATATGTAATATTTGACATTAAGACGCTTCCGGGAGATTAATATTAAAGGCTGACTAAAAGTAAATTGGTACGCACAAAAATACCAGTAATTCGTGATTCAATAAGTTTTAAAAGTCCATTAGTGGTTGCTTTACAGTACTTTTATTAATACTTCAAAGTTACAGCATTAGATGGTTACATTTATCCAGTTCGAATGAAAACTCGAAGCTTCTTCTTGATTGAGCCTATCAGCGCCCTCACAGTGGAGACTTTAGCATTAGCATTAGCATTAGCATTGACGTTGGACACCTCGTGGATGGAGCTACAATGAGGAATAAGTCATTGAAGATATTGCATATCACCATGAAACGGAACCATTTACTGATACGTTTCTTCAAGCAATAATCTCCACACATACACTCCTCGATCGCTCACCTGGCCACGTCCATGCAATCGTTGGAGATAGAGAGGATTTAGTATCTACCTTAAGAAGACACGGGGCACCTTTGTTGCCTTCAGTAAATATCAAAGGAAAAGGTAAATGAATAATCGGAGAGTATACCCTGCTTGGTGTACAGAACATAAAAAAAATAAAAAAAATGGTCGTTGGGAGCATCTAGTCTAAGAAGGTTAAGTGATGCTCCATTTTTCTCCAAACGTACCTTGAGAAGACACAGCTTCATATACTATCGAAAAATCGGTAAATGTTTATCCATTACTGGGTACTGGGCAGCTCAATTAATCCGGTGTCTTCACTAGCATTTTCTGTCTTGACAGATCTATCTTAACATATTACAAACAAACTGACATTTTTTTGATGCTGTGCTCAGTTCAAACAGATTTGTTAAGACATTTTTATTAAATAAAATAAGCAAAGCAGTATACCATCGCGAAATTTTCAGCTCGTAGAGCAATGATGGAGTCTCTCAAATTAAGTTCAACCCATTGACAATTTTTCAGCAATTTTGTTGCATAAATCGAGAGCCAATGAAGCAAATGAAACCAAATTTAGCATTTTGAGGTTTTTGCAGGCAAAAAATGTTGCTATGGCAGTTCAGGACCCCCCCCCCCTCTTAAAGGGGAGGGGGGGGGGGGGTACTCCCATAAAAATTAAACATAAATATCTGCATAACTCGAGAACTAATCAAGCAAATGAAACCACATTTGGAATATGGGGGTTTTTGAAGACAGGATTTATCTATATATTTTATATATATATATATATATATATATATATATATATATATATATATATATATATATATATATATATATATATATATTATGAATTTCTGTCTGTCTGGCCCATATAGACTCGGAAAGTTCTGAACCGATCAGCGTGAAAATATGTATGTGGGGGGGGGGGGGGGGGGGGGGGGGGGGGTTTGAAGGCAATGATTGTATGATGGTTTGAGAATCGAATGAAACACATGAGAATAAAGATTGAACTCGGAAAAAATGTGACACTTTGTTTTGGATGTAACTTTTTAGCGCGTGGGTAAAAATTAATGAATTTAGGTAGTACTAATTAAGAGTGTTATGTTTATGTGTGCAAAATTTTATCGCGATATGTCAAGTAGTTTTCAAGATGCATTCGAAACAAGAAGACCTACGCCAGCAAATCTTGGGCGCGGTGGTCGATAATCCTGGTCAGTCGCACAGATGGATCGGCAAAAGGCTTGGAATCCATCATTCCATCGTGTCTCGCGTTGTGAAGTTGTTCCAGGAGGCGAAGACTATCGAAAAAAAAGCTGGAAGCGGCCGAAAACCGAAAACGGAATACCCAGAGAAGGCGCGGAAGATCAGGCAGTACTTTAAGAATAATCCGAACCTTTCCACCCGAGACGTGGCCAAAAAGGTCAATTCGTCGAAATAATTCGTCCAGCAGACCACGAAGCGGGCTGGGCTACGTGTTTTTAAGGTTAGGAAGGCGCCAAACCGGACTGACAAGCAAAACACGGTGGCCAAATTGCGTGCGCGGAAGCTGTACCGTAAGTGGCTGGTCAACCCAGGCTGTCTCGTCATGGACGACGAGACATATATCAAGGCGGACACCAAACAAATCCCCGGCCTTGAGTTTTTTGTCGGTACGTCCCGCATCGAGGTTCCGGGAAAGTTTCGGAAGAGAAAGATGGACAAATTCGCGAAGAAGTACCTGTTGTGGCATGTGATCTGCGAGTGCGGATGGTACAGCAAGCCGTTCGTTACAACCGGCACCAGAAACGGGCAGATTTATCGAGAGGAATGCTTGCAGAAGCGCTTGCAGCCCTTCCTCCGCTCTCACCGTGGTCCAGTTACGCCAAGCCTGTAATGGATTGGTACGAAGCGAAGGGCGTTAATGTGGTCCCGAAGGAGGCGAACCCGCCAAATACACCAGAACTTCGTCCGATCGAAAAGTTTTGGTCGATAGTGAAGAAGAAGTTGAAGAAAAGCGGAAAAACATTCAAAACCGATGAAGCTTTGAAGAAAAACTGTAAGGAAGATGGACAAAGCCTCGCCCAAGAGCTCATGAGCAGTGTTAAGAGAAATGTACGAGCATTCAGCTTGGGGAGAAAATTCAATAAATAAATTATGCCAAAACATTGCTTACATATATATAGTTATTAAATACCAGAAAATTTGAGAAGTATTCGATTTAAAATGAATTTTTGGTGATCATTTTTGTGTGTCTCATTTTTTCCGAGTCCAGTCTTTACAAATGAAACACAAATTTCTACCAAAATTGAGAATTATCTCGCTTACTAAAACACAAAATGTGTGTTTCTCGGGTAAGAAGCATGTTCTGAACCCCTGCTTAGCCAAGAAAAAAAAAATCACTCCGAAAAACAACCATAAACGTGCCAGTTCTATTAAGTTATCATTCATTTAGTTGCAAGCGCTGCAGCGCTCGCACCTGGTTCAGCTTGTATGAGATATTTCATTGGGGCGATTTCCTCATTTTGCATCAGGGTGACCCCTTAAGTTGGAAATTTGAAACAAAAAATTGGCATGCAAGACATTTTTATTATTGTTTTCTTTTGAATAGTCAATATTGAACGTACTAATACAATAACGTGCAAGGAAGTATAACACTAACTGCTGTGATCAAAATATGGATGAAAATAAAATATATTTTGACGTAACCAAATTATGACAACAGTTTGATACCGGGATAGGCGACAAGAAAGTGCAACACAAGTTTTCTGTACGTATGTTCTTCATTTCCGAATAATAAAAGTAAATAAAACATACATAAAACTCACACAACTTTGATTGGATGAAATTTTGTCAGTTTGTAATGTAAAGTTTGCTATGTCGATGAAACATTACAGTTCTCGTTTTCATTGTATTGTTAACATTTTATCAGTGCTATTTCATTGGAGTGGTTTAGTTGCTTCTATTGAGATGGTTCTTTTAGTGAAAAAAAAAATTAAAAGAAATCCAAAATTATTGCTATTTGATTTGTCAGGGTGGTCACTCCTCACTCCTTTATCATCGTAAGACACCGTTAACACATTGTATGTGATGTTTCATTTAGTCGATTACTTCATTTTTCATTAGGGTGGCCCTTTAATTTGGAAATGAAAAACAAATAACGAGTATTTCCAGCAAATTTAACCAGCAACATTTTTCGTAAAGTTTGAAACCATGATTTTTTGCAAAACTTTCGTTTCCACTTCATTTATTAAGGTGTCATTTTAATGATTTCAACCGATTTATATCCACAGATCGAAAGATCATGGCACGGACAACTACATTATCCTTGCATAATGTTCGACGAAAAATGTAGGGATAACTTAGTTATTAACGAAAGCGTTGCGAAAGTTTTGCGCGATTTTCAACTAAAATTCAACACTTCATTAAGGTGAAACAGTTCGATCCCTTCGTATCATACGAAATCCGCTTGTTCGCATCAGTGAGTTTCCCATTTCTGGTTTGCAGAGAGTCGGAAATTTCATGTACCCTACCTTGGGAAATGTTTCATGGGTCAAAAAGTCAAACTTTGACCGCTTTGGGGATCCACTTAACGATGTCCGATTGAGCTCAAATTTTGCATGGGAGCTTCTTTTGGGGAGACAACACTTTGAGCACTACTGTTTTTTGAAATTCGAAAAGTCGGTTTTGGCTGGCACCCTAATACTTACACATTGAACGTTCTCTGTGTTGAACGATACATTCAATTGAAATGCTTTTGCTGCTGCGGTATTCACAGAAGAGAAATGGCTGACCCACAATTGATACGTTGCGGATGCGTTTGCGTGAGTTTGACAGTTTTCCGTCAAATTTACGTCACCGGAACGCAAACGTATCTATTGTGAGCAAGCCTTAAGTCAATTGTATTTTCCGGTGCCGATTACCACCAACTGAGTTCAGCTCTGTCTTCACCTTCCCATCCGGTTGGTTCGCAAAAAAAAAAGTTTAACAGGTCGATGCGGGGCTCCACATCAGGGAAGCGCGGATCAGCACGTGTCACAATCTTGGCACGTCAGTTGAATCGATTTTTACACTTTTTAATGAAATGTAAACAGAATATGCGCATAGCGGTAACCTCTAGTACCGCACCCGTTCGCCATTTAACGATGAACCAACAAATGGTTCCTGGCAGGAGTTCGCAGAATGGTTTCTTTTGTGATTTGCCGTCCATTCAGCGTCGTCGGCCGATGTTGTCACTGCGAGCAATATTAGGTTTCGGCTGAGACATTCCATTTCAAGCGCTGAGCAAAGCACACAAGTCTTCCGGCGTCCGGATTGTACATTTGTAGTAGCACAGTCCCCGGGCCATTCTCCACCCTCGTTCAACATTGCCGTCGTTATACAGCAATAGAAAGTAAACATTTTAAATATTGTGCTGCCTTTTTCAAGGAGCTTGTCATCGCTGCCTGTCGTGTTCTGTGTCTCTCTGCTAGTTGGCCCTTTTGTTTCGATTGTGCTGTTGTTGCAGTGCGGAATTCGCTCTTGTTTGGTGCCTGCGGGGGACCAAATGTGATGCTGTTGTTCCTATTGTTATCCTCGAATTCCGGGTGTCTTTTACATTTGCCAACCACCCTGCGCTATGGGAGACACACGTGTGCAGCGAATATAGTTTATTTTATTTTCCGTATTTATTGGGGTTCCATTCCTGTGGCTCACTCCACCCACCAGCCTACACACATGAATGGATCCCGGTGCTGACTGTGATGAAGTGGATTAGTGTACGAGCGGAGGAATTTGTTTATTGCTTCCTGGTTATGTAATATGCATGACTGCATGGGATTGAGTTAAATCTCGTTGCTTTTGACAATTCGAATCTATTGGATAGAAATTCGGATTCCGACAGGGTTGCTTTGTTCGGGCAACAGTTTTGAGTCTTCATTAATATCGCTAATGCATTCTTTCAGATAAAATATCCGAGCTGGACTCAAAGGAGCAAACATCTTTCAAGATTTGAATAGAGTGCTTCGGAAGGAATTCCAAAAGATGGAATGCAGTGAACTGCAATTGAATTTTTTTAAAAGCTTCACTCCTCGCTAGGAAAAACATTTTTATATCAGTTCATTTGATTTCTTTTTGCGCCGTATTGGGAAGCCATGTGCAATCATAGCTTCAACTCCGACAACCGTCTTCACCACCGTGGCTACCAGGAAAAAAGAAAAAGAAAATCGCTGTCAAGTAAATGCATTTTCATCTCATTTTTCTTCAAAGACGATCCACTCCTTGATCTCAAACACTTCCGCACAGTACAGCGAGCAAATTTACTTTTTATGAACGAACTGCCACCCGTCCACCAGTGCAGCACTTTTCGCGTCAGCCAGCCAGTCCCCTGCACTAAACCCACTATCAATTCGTCCGACACGCGAAGGTCCTAATCTTTCCAACTGCTTATTTACTGGCAGTTTACTGACGACGATCTCGTCCTGCTTGCTACGTATAGCTCGCGATACAGCCAGCCAGCGTATTTATTTGCCAAGGTAAGTGCAAAAAGGCGTCCTCCTGTTCAAGCAAGTGCAATGAAACTCCCACCTCCCCGTGAATCGGCCATTCCATCAAAATCCAACTAGTGGCGTCGGTGGCAGTCGGTGATAAGTAGAAGCCGGATGTGGGGGAGGCCACTTGAAGCATTTCGTTATAAATCTTTTCCCTGTCTTCCATCCCGCACTGCTTTTTTACGGCTTCCACGTTGTGTAGTGCGGCACATCTTGTACTTTGTCGTTTCCTTCTTTCTCCGCGCTGATTTGTTCCGCTGCGGAACAACAACCAGAACTAGGTAGGTACATCCACTTTGCACTTTTGCAAAAGAAACGAGCTGATATCAACCAAACACAAAAAAAAGAAAGAAAAGAAAAACAGCGAAGAAAGTAAACACGATCTGACTTTGTTCGGGTTGCCAAGACGATAAGTTATGGGTCTCTGAAGCTGCTCCCGGCTCTGGTTTATTTCTTCCTGCCGTTGTTCGGAAAAGTGCAAGAAGCATCTCGGCTAAGGTTTACGCTAAAGAAGATCGCATTCTTACGCTATCTATCGACAGAGTCAAGATTTACGCTTTCCGGAAGCGGAGCACGTTGGATTTTCCTACACGTCCATGGTGTGGAGTGTTGTTTTATGATGATGAAGTCTGATTCTGCTTTTTCCAAGTAGCAACAGCAGCAGCAGCGGTATTAGTGCGTGGTTTGTTGCTAAAAAGTAACAGAGTATTTCAATTAAGACTCAGGCGAACATTTATGCCAACGAGAGATCCCGGAACTACTAAGAAGCTTTGCTTGATTGGAAATTTATTGGAATTGTAGTTTTTCAATCAACTACATTGCTTTTGTTTCGAAGATTGCTGCAGTTTTTCGGCCGGATGAGTTGAAACTAAGATAGTGGAATAGATTTATCGGAGAGATTTTAGCTGGCACGGGATCGAGGATTAAATAGGTAAGATGTTTAGGAAATTGCAGTAATTTTGATGCAGATGCTAATTTTACAGCAGGTATAGATCGATTATAGGTACATGGTACTAAGCTTTTTCAACGATGATTTTCTGCAACAATTTTATTGTTGATGACAAAAACGAATCTCTTTTGATGCCAATCGTGGGAGATAACGAAATACTTCATACTCTTTTTGCAAAAGAGCGAAAATTGGACTTGATCTAGAAAATCCTGTCAGAAATCATGATAAATGGTATTTAGGTTTATTATTTACTAATATGACTGATAATTTCAAGCATGACTGAGGCAGGATTGAAAAATGGGGCAGATCAATTGTAAAAATTTCGCTTGTTGAAAAGCATAGCAAGCTCTGCTCACGCACGGTTGGATTTTTGTGAGTTGTCACGTTTGTTCCGTTTTTTCAGCAGCCCTGAAATTTTAGTACTTTTTTATGCGGTAAATTTAATCAATGAAAGAATATTAATATTATTAGCTAAGAAATATTATTGAACATTGCCAAAAAGTGTATAAAAGTGGAACAGTGCATTCAAATGAAGAAAAGTTTTGTCATCAGCCATGTCTTTTAATCTCGGTTCCAGGACCACCGTCGGTCATCATGAGTTAGAGTATCCGTGCTACAAACACTTTTTTTTTCACTGATGCGGTTCCACTTTTCTGAGAAGCAAACCGACATTTTTACTTTGCAAGTGGGAAGTGCTAAAGCGCAGCCATCATGATGTGGAGATTTTGATTGTTCCGGAGGATTCAGCTAAGTATTACGCATCAAAGCCTGAATATATTCAGCGTTGCTCTATCCTATTGAAGAAGGTAGAATGCTGATTTTTTACTATTGCTAGTTCAACGTTTCTTAACCCTAATGTGATCGACAGGGTACCCGGGTACCCTCACATGTTTTACATTACGAAATTTCATAGATTATTTTAAAACAGGAAGCTGAAATTCAGTGACATCTTAAAAACAGTTGGAAGGCAACTTTTTGCACAAAACCATTTCGTATAGTAGCAAGGGGGGCCGAAGGAGGGGACTTCGATTTTTTTTTACCCCTTAAGTGATTGACAGGGTACCCGGGTACCCACCAAATTCAAATGATTATAACTCTGGCAATTATTGACTGATTTTAATTCTTTTGGCACCGTTAGATTCAAAAACTCATTCGCCTCAGGTTCATTATCAACAAGGACCATTTTACTTCATATGGTTCCCGTAAATCCGGGTTTCCGGGGCAGTGGTCCGGTACGGAGACACTTCTATATAATAAAAATGAGTTGGGGTTTCCTTTGTCACGATTTAACTCGCGAGCGGAAGGACCGATCGGCGTGAAATTTTGTATGCAGAGATTTTTAGGGCCGGAGAATAATCTTATGATGGTTTGAGACCCCTCCCTTCACTGGAAAGGGGGGCTCCCATACAAATGAAACACAAATTTCTACACAACTCGAGAACTAATCAAGCAAAAGAAACCAAATTTAGCATGTGTGAGTTTTTGAAAGCAAAGAAGGTTTTTATGGTAGCTTGAGACCCCTCCCCTCTCTAGAAAGGGAGGCTCCCATACAAATGAAACACATATTTCTGTATAACTCGAGAACTGATCAAGCAAAGAAACCCAAATTTAGCATGCGGAAGTTTTTGGAGGCAAGAAATGTTTTTATGGTAGTTTGAGACCCCTCCCCTCTCTATAAAGGGAGGCTCCCATACAAATGAAATACATATTTCTGTATAACTCGAGAACTGATCAAGCAAAGAAACCCAAATTTAGCATGCGGAAGTTTTTGGAGGCAAGAAATGTTTTTATGGTAGTTTGAGACCCCTCCCCTCTCTATAAAGGGAGGCTCCCATACAAATGAAACACATATTTCTGTATAGCTCGAGAACTGATCAAGCAAAGAAACCCAAATTTAGCATGCGGAAGTTTTTGAAGGCAAGAAATGTTTTTATGGTAGTTTGAGACCCCTCCCCTCTCTATAAAGGGAGGCTCCCATACAAATGAAACACATATTTCTGTATAACTCGAGAACTGATCAAGCAAAGAAACCCAAATTTAGCATGCGGAAGTTTTTGGAGGCAAGAAATGTTTTTATGGTAGTTTGAGACCCCTCCCCTCTCTATAAAGGGAGGCTCCCATACAAATGAAACACAAGTTTCTGCATAACTCTAGAACTAATCAAGTTAATGGAACCAAATTTGGCAGGTAGAGGTTTTTGAAGGCAAGAAATGTTTCTAAAGTAACTCAAGACCCCTCCGCCCTCTGTAAGAGGGGGGCTCTCATGCTAATGAAACACAAATTTGTGCATAACTCGAGAACCAATCAAGCATATGGAACCAAATTTGGCATGTGGAGGTTTTTGGAGGAGAGAAATGTTTCCATGGAAGTTTGAGACTCCTACGCCATCTGGAAGGGGGGGGGAGGGAGGAGGGGTTTACATACAAATGCAACACAAATTTCTGCATAACTCGAGAACTAATCAAGCAAATGGAACCACATTTGGCAGGTGGAGGTATTTGGAGGCAAGAAATGTTTCTATAGCAGTTCAATACCCCTCCCCATTTTGAAGGGGAGGGGGGCTCCCCCTACAAATAAAAAGCAAATTTCTGCATGACTCGAGAACTAATCAAGTAAATGAAACCACTTTTAGCATATGGAGGTTTTTGGAGGCTAGATTTCTATATACATAAAAATGAATTTCTGTCTGTCAGACCCTTATAGACACGGAAAGTTCTGAACCGACCAACGTGAAAATTTATATGAAGGGGTTTTTGGGGCTGGGGAAGGTTCTTATGATTGTTTGAGACCCCTTCTCTCTCAGGAAGGGGCGCTCTCATACAAATGAGACACAAATTTCATCATAACCCGAGACCTAATCAAGCAAATCGAATCAAATTTAGCATGTGGGGGGTTTTGAAGGCAAGAATGTTTCTATGGTAGTTCAAGACCCCTCCCTTTCTGAGGGGGGGGGCTTCAAACAAATGAAACTCACATTTTTATTATAATCGATGAGCCCAGTGTGATGGTTCGAGAACTAATTAAGCAAATGGAACCAAATTTGGCATGTGGAGGGTTTTGAAGTCAATGATTGTATGGTGGTTTGAGAAACCACCCCCCTCTGGAAGGGAGGGCTCCCATACAAATGAAACACAAATTTCAACCAAAAATGAGAATTATCCAGGTTACTTAAACACAAACCGTGTATTTCTCGGGTAAGAAGCATGTTTTGATAGAAGTTTGAACCCCTGCTTATTCAAGAAGAAAAAAACTCATTTCGAAAAAAAAACCATAAACGTGACAGTTATATTAAATTTTCCTTCATTTAGTTGCAAGCGTAGCAGCGCACGCACCGGGTTCAGCTAGTTGACTGTCGGAAAAAAATGCAGATCTTTGCAAATCTGTATTTCCTTGTTAAACAAATATTCACACATTCAATAATGGCATGCATTTCTGCTTGAAATATAGTTGGACTATGTCCCATTGGTATAGCTTTCCTGATTCCAGGGCCATAAACTCCGGCTCCAGTAATTTCTCTCATTTTCGACCCATCCGTGTAAAACACAATGGAGCTTGGACGCAAACTAGGTCCACCAGACTCCCATACATAGCGGCTTGATTTAACCACTTTAAAGGGAACGTCGTAGTTTGTCTTCGTTGTCATCCAGTCTTCTATTGTTTTAACATCTGAGTTTAACTTGAAAATCTTTAGGATCTTTAAATGTCCTACCAGATCACCATCTAAAATCTTATTGTATCTTTTGAATTGCAGGGCACTTTTCGCTGCCTGCTGCTTTACAAATTGATGTAAAGGTAACATGTTGAGAAGCAACAGATAGTGTACTTTTCATTGCCCCAGTTATTGATACACAGGCAAGTCTCTGTAATTTTCCTAGCTTCACTTGGGTGGTTACCTCATTAAGTTTAGGCCACAATATAAGCGAAGCATATGTGATTTTCCGACGAACTATTGCAGAATAATACCAATAGACAGTTTTTGGTCGGAGTCCCTATGTTTTACCCACTGCTTAACTTCATACCCATAGGTCGTTTGTACCCTTAGTAATAACCTTGTCATGATGAGAGTTCCAATTCAGTTTTTTATCTAAAGTAACTCCAAGGTATTTAACCTATTCCGCAAACTGAGCTTGAACTCCATTAAGAGTAGGCTGTTTTAAATTTAGCTTTCTCCTTTTGGTAAAAGGTACTATAACAGTCTTAGAAGGTTTTACATTTAAGCCTTCTATTCTACACCATTTTACAGTTATATTGAGAGCAGTTTGTAACCGACTAGATATCATGTCATCAAACTTCCCACGAACTATTATAGCTAAATCGTCAGCAAAACCAATAACCTCATACCCTAGCTCTGCTAGTCTTTTAAGGAGTACTAAGGACTACTAAGGCTCCTTGAGGACAGCCCTTAATCGATCTACTATTTAGTTACGCACCTTCAAGGTCAGCAGAAATTTGGTGGGAACCCGGGTACCCTGTCGATCACTTAAAGGTGTTTTTTTTGTCGAACACATAAGGGTTAAGGACCGCATCTGCGTCACTATGTTTTACCAAGATTAGGGTTGCTTGTCTCCATTTTCTCGACCAAAATTACAAAATTCCAAGTGCTTGCAGTTCCATCTCGAACATTGTCCGCGTATCGTGCCCCCGTATTGAACTACCGGTCTCTTCAGCTTATTGTACATAATACACTTGGTGAAGTTGGCCAGACCCTAGCGTCTTGTGAAGTCCATAGTAGGCACGACTTATGCGTCCCCGAATTTCTCTGTTGCAGTTGTTATCTGACGTCATTAATGATCCAAGGTACACAAACTCATCTAGCACCTCGAACTCATCTCTGTCGATAATCACACTTCTGCCTGAGCGAGCTCTACCTCGCTCGGTTCCTCCTGCAATCAGTTTCTTAGTCTCCGACAAATTCATCCTTAATCCAACCTTTTTAGCTTCACGTTTCAGGCTGGTGTACTGCTCAGTTATTGCCTGGAACCATTGTTACTGATATTCTCCTCATTCGGTTCGAATGTGTTTGTCATCGCCGAACACTTCCGAAATAAGGGAAGTTAAGCAAGCATTCGCGAATGAAAGGAGTGCTGTCGTTGATGGGTGGCTCTGTGACTGACTCGTGTGAGAGGAAGCTTTGTGCTATTTGCGCATTGCATGTTGCATTCCCTCTCATTCGTTCATCGTCGTTCTTCACTGTTTGCTATTCGAACGTGAGTAACTTCGTCGACGAATGTTGTTTTAGATTCGCCGCGAGTAAATTTAGTAAACAAAAGTGGAAAACTGGAATTCGTTTTTGGTTATCAATCTCTTTTTATTTATGTATATAGCCAAATGGATACTACTTTGTTATAAAAAACAAATGAGAAATCACGTTAGATCTAATACAGTTTATTCTTTAAACGACTGGCTGTGAAAGCCAGAAATTTGACCGCTGTCGTAGTAGTGCCTCACTTTAACATATCAAGCTGAACAATGTAACAATATCCCTAGTAACATTGGGAGACTCTCTTCGTCAACTAAAACCATATTCAAGAATTTTCAACACACAGTGTGGAAATATAGAGTGTAATTAAGGATTGAATACGTAGAAAACATCAACAAATTGTTTAATAGAGAAGCTCGACGAAGAGAATTTCTCAATGTTACTTTGGACCTTATGCATGGTTCAGCTTGATATGTGTAAATCAATAATGCATTTATGTGAACTAACACACACTCGCAGTAAGGAGAATTTGCAGGGCCTGCTTCTCATCCATCCGCTGCTTTTCTTTTCTTTTTTCTAATAAAACGATTCGTTTGCTTCGTTCAGAAGACTTCACTGCGAATATAGTTCGTGTCCGAATCCAACAGCTATTGGAAATTCAGAATAAATGTTCGCGCAGAAGAGAAGAATTGGTGAGTGTCGCTTGGTTGGTTGGACATGGTGATAACTCAGTGAACGAAAGTAGGCACAAGAAGAAACAGTAAATAAGAAAGGACCGAGTGAGTCGTTGCTCAACAATTTTCGTGTACGGTGAGAGTAGTTTTTTTTTCTGTGGCAGCAGGAAAACGGTGGTGAGTAGTAGAAAGAGCGAGAAACCATTCGTTGTGAATCAACATCCTTTCCTGGAACGTTTTTCCGACAATGTTCTCGTCATCAGCGAAGAAATAAATTGTCTCAATGTTCCGGTTTCAGGTGTTCAACGAAGTGCTGCTTCTTCCTCACCTAACCTTTAGCACAAAGCCGTTGAGTTTCTTGAAGTACTTTCACGTTTCTTGAAAACGATACAACTGTTCCATTTCTTTGCACTCCAACTTCTCAAGGCGGCACTTAGCGGTACACTTAGCGCCTTATTCTTATCCCGCAAAAAATGATTTTGTCTTCGTTGTCTGTTAGTATCCCTCCACATTTTGCCGGATTTCTTGCTGCAGCATCATCGCCCTCGCTATATTATTTTCGTCTAAAACTGTCTGAATCTCTTTGTAGAGCCAGTCGTTCCATCGATGGTACCTTCTGCTGCGGTGTAAACGGCTACTTCGACGCTACTCTAGCAGTCCCCTCAAGAGGGACCTCGGCCAGCTTTCCCTCATCCGGCAACGCTGCTTCTATACTTTGCGTGTAATCAATCGCGACTGCACTCAACTGGACTGCACTACCTTAGGATAATCATAAGTTGAGCCTTATAAAAGATGTAAGAACGATCAGTTTTCAGTTTCATTAAGTAACCTATGCAATTTGGATGAACTAGTATGAAATATCTATTTTATTTCTATGAACAATAGTTATAACGTAGTTAATCCGTGAAATCTGAAATCTGATAAGTTGTCTTCCAATACACGTACATATATTCCCGACATTCTTCTCATTTTAGAGAGCGAGTAATGGCGCTATAACCATAAGCCATATATAACTAGGACTAAAGTTAATGCTTAAGTCACAACCGTTTGGCGAAAAATGGAGCATCACTTAACTTTCTTAGACTAGATGCTCCCAACGACCATTTTTTAATATTTTTTTGTCCTGTACACCAAACAGGGCATTCTGATTAACTATAGTCTCCGACTATTCATTTCCGTTTTCCTTTGATATCTACTGAAGGCAACGGTGGTTCCCCGTGTCTTCTGGGGGTAGATACCAAATCCTCCCGATCTCCAACGGTTGCAAGGACGTGGCCAGGTGAGCGATAGAGGAGTGTCTTCGTGGAGTTTATTGCGTGAAGAAACGTATCAGTAATCATTTCATGGTGACATGCAATGTCTTCAACGAATTATTCCTCATCGTACCTCCAACCACGAGGTGTGCAAACGTCAATGCTAATGCTGACTGAGGCAGGATGGAAAAATGGTGTATTCCGCACTGAAATTGAATACTCCAGATTTAAACATGCAGGGCTGGAAGCGGATTTTCGGATAAATAATAGAGACTTTAAAGAATAAAATAATAAAAATAGTGACCGTACAGTGACCAAATAGTGACTAAAGAGTGATATCCAAATTTTAGTATTTTTCAATCTTTTATACAGTTGTTGTTTAATTACATTCAATGAACTAAGTGAACACCCAATAGGCTGAAGTTCTTTAACAAAGGGCTACTAGAACCCCTTGAGATTTGGAGAACAAATCCCAGTACGGTAGAATACTTTATTCGGAGCGTTATACCGTCCTGGGACAATGCTTTAGGTCAGACTTTGACGATCACTTCTATCAATAGTGATGCGTCATGCTGAAAATAATTAAAGCAACAACAAAAAGGGGATATGTCACAATAAATCTAAAAATTGGTCGCAGTTCTTGAAGCACGGTCGAAACGCCTTCTAGCATGGTCTGTGCTGGAATTACTTGTGACATATCTTGCTTCTCAATTACTTTTATGAACCGTTCCTATTTAATGCAACTAAAGCTGTTTTCGCTACCTAAGTCACCTGAGGGTATTTAGGCTCACCTACAGCCGTTTTCTGATTCTAATACTCCTCAATTCTGTACTCTGTACTCGAGGTCAACCCTTCGCATTTTAACAGGTTCCATTCTTCAAGAAGAAGATCATAGTTGACCTGAATCGGAGTAACTTGGCGATTTCCACAATATACTTAAAACTTTCACTGAATGCAACGGCTGGTGGGTTGATGCATTGGTAATATTTTAAAGTCAGAATAAATTTAAATAATTGACGAATTATGAATTTATCAAATCCTAAAATTATTTGTCTCAGAAATTTCCTATAAAAATGTATAATTTTAATGTACAAGGAGTTGTAATGAAACTTTGAAATCATTACGCTTTTATAAACTGGTCGAATTGCAGTGCATCCCGATTTTAACTATAATCGAATTGAGTTCGGATGACTGTCGCGATACGAACAATCAAATCTAGAATCAGAACTACTAAGCAATTCACCGAAAATAAGTCCTTTGTCTGATTTATAACTCGTACCCACTTTTCTCGACTATTTGTATGCGAAAAGAGTAGAGAAAAGTAGCTTTAGAGAAAACTGAATCTAACAAAATATATGGGTTGTGCGCAAAGGTGACGTAGGACTACGGTGCAATTTATTTCCCATACACATTCCAGAGACGTCAGGGCCATCCGCCAATTGATTTAAGTCAGTCGGGAAGCTACGCTTTCAATCCGCTAGGAAATGTCATTGACGAAACTGTTCATAATGCTTATCGCTTTGGAGGAAACGACAGTATCGGGTTAAAATTCTTCAGCACCCTGTAGATGTGGTGCTATACGTTTTCTTCTTCCGAATTTTGCTGCTGGAACTGAATGCCTTCCGAGATGGTGGACGGAGAGGGCACCATAAGAGCACATCCTTTTGATATGATCGACCACATGGAGATCATTACCCTTATTGCATTGTAGAAGGTTGTGGTCTGTTTGAGAATTCAAAGAATCTATAACCCGCTAAAATATATTCGCAATTTTAGCAGCTTTAAAGATTTTCCCAAATATGCTTATGTAAATTTATATAAATATACACGGTGTTCAATAAGTTCGGATACATTTTCAAAATTTGTTAAAAAAATGAAAACATGTTTTTTTATTTTTTGGATTTATGTTATTGAAAGCTATGTTTACAAGGAACGTTTACAACATTTCTCTTGGAATGACCCCCCCTTTGTACTCCTTAACGAGCTTCAAACGTTTCTCGAACGCGTCGCAGGCGGCACGCACGGACTGCATGGGCATTTCGTCCCAGATTTTGAGAATTACCGTCTTGAAATGATCCAAAGTGCTGACCTTGTATTCGTTCAGCTTCGCCATCATATAGGACCAAACAAAAAAGTCGAGAGGATTCAAGTCCGGGGAGCTGGGAGGCCACAAAGTTTTGTCCAGAAAGTCGGTTAAATTGTCCCGACACCAGGCTTGAACCACATTTGCCGTATGGGCTGGTGCACCGTCCTGCTGGAACACGTAGTGCTCATCGCCGTAGAGGCTTCGGAGACTGGGGGCAACAACCTTTTCCAAAACCTCAGTTTTGTAGTACGCCGCGTTGATTTTGACGTTTTTTTCAATAAACACCAAGGGTAGCTTACCACGTTTGCATACTGCCCCCCAAACCATCACCGACGCGGCACTTTGGAACCGAGGGATGTTTATATTGGATTCAGGAATGCTGTCCCTCGATGGCGCCCACACCCGGTCATTTTGCACATTGTGCGGCTGCTGCAGCACGAACAGTTTCTCGTCGAAAAAAACAAACTCCTGACCAGCGTGCCGAGAGAGGATCCTCTTAGCTCGATCCAACCGCTTTTTGCTGGTAGCCTCCGAAACGCCATGGACCTTACGTTTTTTGTAAGGCCTGAAACCAAGGTCCTTGGTGAGTATGGTGTGAGCGGTTCCAATGGAAACGTTGAGATCTGCAGCCGTTTTCGGATTGAGCGGTTCTTTTTGCGCCGAATTCGCTCCCTCACGATCTTGATGACCCGTGGCGTCCTCGCTGAACGCGGCCGACCGGATCTCGCACGGTCATTGGTCGAGGACGTCTCCCGGTATCGCCTGATGGTCGTGTAGACAAAGTTCCGCTTGACCCCATTTACTGGCGCAAATCTTCATGTATGAAGGAAATCGGGTAAAATGGACCATTTTCTGGCATCCGATCAAAGTTAAAATTTGGATAATTGTCCAGTTTTCCAGCTAGTTTTGCAAATTTAAACTGTACTTGGTTTTAATATAGTAGCACCGTGTTGAATTTTTGGGCAATAATTCTAGTTAGCATCCAAAATGAGGGAAGAAACGGGCAAAATGAAACACTTACTATAGTCAACCCTAAATGAGACCAACACCATTCGATTCCTTGCATGTTTTCCCATACGATAAACTGTTTCTATGGACTCCTACCCTGTGCGGTCTAAATTAATGGGATTTTGAGTCCATTTTTGCCCACTGTGCATTGTCTTTCACGACTGTTCCAGAAAGTATAAGCACACCTTATTTTAACGGTCACTTTGAATGTTATGAAATATTTCAACATGTTTTGGCTGCGTCCTTTTGTTTGCACATTTCTGAATGACATAGCATCAAAAAAGTGCTCAGTTTTTGTGTAAGGGTCAAAAGGGAAGGGGGGAAAGGGGTGGGGGGGTAAAAATTGGACCGGGGGTGTGGAAGAAAACGCGGGGGGTGGGAAACGGAGGGCAGAAGAAGAGGAAAAAAAACGGGGCGCATGTTGTAGTGTGGATGGAGGAGAGCCAATAGGAAAGACGGAAGGGATGAGGGAGGTGGGGAACGAAGGAAAAAGGGGTGGGGAGTTGTTGGGGTGGTTAGTAGTGGGGGGGGGAAAATAGAGAGGTGTGGCAGAGATGGCATTTCGCACTAATGTTACGCCAGCGCGTGAGATTTGTACCTTCACAGAGGATACAACCATAACTCACCGCAGATAATGCAAAGTGCTCTTTTATTCGGTGGTAAATAGACAGAGTGAAAGTGTGCGCCAGTGAGGGGATGGCTTGGAGTGAGTGAATCACTCTCTCTTTAAAACGACCGCTCTCACGTGCTCTCATCTGTTTTCGCCCACGTGCTCTCGCCTGCGATCGCTGCCGCGTACACTTGGGTGAGAACGCGCCAGTGCTCTCTCTGTGATTCGCTGGTGCGGTTGATAGTGAAAACTTCGTCGGATTTGTAAAAAATGTCCGAAAAAAGGAAGCGGGAACAAACATTCTTCTTTCTTCCTTTGTTATGTAGCGCCAAAGCGAATTTGCAATCACTGCTGTATATTAGCAGAAGAGCCCACGCCAGTGAGCTCACTGGGGCGCACGCGTCAGGGAATTTATCTGCATTCACTTCTGTGAATTTGAGAGCTCTTCTTCTCACTCTAGAGCGATCGAGTGTTGTGTGAATAAAAACCATTTTTTTACACTCACATGCGCTACCCGCAAATATACACAAGAGAGAAGAGCTCTCGTTGAGGTAGGAAGAGTGTGTGGAACAATTTAAATCTCTCTTTACCACACTGAGGATATGGACATCATGGTGGACGGGGAAGGGGGGGGAAAGTGGAGTTTGGGTGTAATGGTAAAGAAATAAAAAAAAAAAAAAAAGGTTGGCAAAAAATTAAAAAAAAAATTTTTTTTGGTTTTGGAAAGGTGTTATATGGTGGGAGTGGTGGGGATGTTCAAGAAGTGATGTTGGAGGTCGGGTGATAAGGGGGGGTTGGGGAGGGGTGGGTGGAGGGGGGAACGGGACGGGTGGGGGGGGGTCTTTGGGTAGTATGGAGGGTTGTAAGGAAGAGAAAAAGGAAGAAGTAGGGTGTGGTATGTGGGGGGAAGGGGGGATATGGTAAGTATCTCGCTTGTCCACTTGACCGTTTAGCACACATTCAAACCGTCTGTTATTGCTGTACTACATGCCAGAAGATGTGGCGCCTGTTTATCGGAAGAAAAGACCTTGAGCCAAACTGCCGAACTCTAGTTTTTCGGACGAACTTTGAATTGGACCGACTCGGATTGCGATTGGCTCAGACGAGATAACGTTGTCAGTAGCCTCGAGAGCAAACTTCTCATCCGATCGGAAATAATTGAGCCTACCGGTTTGACATCCCACCCTTAAACCTCCATCTTCTGTTGATTTTCGCTATAATTTACTGCCAATGTCGAATCGATTCTGATGCCAAATTTCACTTTCTGTCTTTTCAGGTATGCACCGCCAACATTTTTGTTTCCAGCTCGAGTTCGAGAAAGCGATTATTTCCTTGCCCTGTGGAGGTCGTCCCGAGCCAGTGCTTGGTAAGAGCATCCGACGTCATCTCCAACTTCAATTGATACCAGTGGCCTTCGGGGATTGAAATCCACCTGTTTCTTAGCTGAAGCATGTCAAGAATTTCCAGGCGCTCGATATCGATTTGTCAGCTTGGTGGGGGGAGGTGGAGGAAGATCAGGGGAAGATAAGAAGAAACGCATTGAATGGCTCACTGATTGCTTCTTTCCGGGGGTGTGCCACAATCATCACCCACCATCCTACCAACATTCGCAAGCAACATCTCATCTTTCTTTCTTTCTGAGGCAATCGAACCAACTTCATCTCAAGATGACGGAGGTAACTTTGAAACTGACTTGCGCGCTTTGAAGTGGTTCGATGCAGGTTTAAATAAAGGGTTTGTATCCGCACAACCGGAGTTGCTGTGGGGATCAGGTGTCTTCTGTGGGAAATCGGTGGCGGTGCGGTGTTCATTTTCGATGTATTGCCAACTTCCGATGCGAGGGGAAAGATGAAAAAGCGAGGAAGATGATTGTCAGCTATGTAATCTCTTTGAAATTTGATAAATAGCAACTGAAACAAGAAAACAGCTTCGGTTAGGGACCGGAATCAGGAGGAGAGAAATGGAAATGGCGGTTTGTAGAGAAAAAATTACAAGTAAGCAGGGGAAATCGTGAAATTAAAAAGTATTGAGTGCTCTTGACGGTGTCAATAAATGTCTAACAGTGAAAACTTTTCTCGGTCGGAAATAGCTTCGAAAATCTACTTGTGAGGAGTAATCCTAAAGAGAACCCTAATCGCGTTGGATGATAATAGTTCCCAATTCCAAATGCAGCTTATTGAGGATCAAAAAAAAAAAAAGGTTCGCATTCCGATTAAAGTGAACCACAGGTACTTTTATCGGCTTGGAATCAAAGGCAACCACTTTAACCTAGCCTTATTTGGCTCAAATTCACATTCAACCGATTTGAAAGATTTGTTTATTTACATCGAATTTGCTCAAAGCATACGGTTTGGATTCTGCTTCCACTCATTGTTAGATATTGAGGTATTATCGGCATTTGTGGAGGAAGTTTTATTCAATCTTCTTGGGATTATGATTGGGACACATTCCCAGAAGGTGAGTTGTTCAAGAAAGTATTGAACCAGTCGGTAAACGAATTGAGCTTCGCTCTTGATGTTGTAAGAAACAACATTATTCAACGATGATGACAGCTAAAAATTTATTGATTTTCCCGGCAATGCTTCCGGATGGGTATAAATCCTCACTGCGCGGTAAATTCAACACAATCTAGGATTGACCTTTCAGGACCCGCCCAATTCACATACACGAGTAAAGCAGAAAGGAAAAACCCGAAAGATCCCGCAGCACAATATCGCAATGAATATTAATAATCCTCATCCCAGCATTGTCATGCAGAGGGCACCACACTCGAGGATTGCGGGAGAGTGACACACTTGTTAAAAAAAAAAAACAAAGCAACCTCGAAAAAGACGAAGCGAATAACCGACAAAAGAAAATGGTCGCAGGATCATAAATATGCCTCTTTACAATTCGTCCCTTGGATTGTTATGCTTGCACATTTATATTCATTATCTAACGGAAAACAATAAAAAACAAAGAAAAGGAATCTTATCGTCGTCGGGGGGTAGCCAGGCCAACAATGCCGAGCAGAAATCAGGATGAAACAGGAAGAATGGACATGGACCGGAATGGAGCATTCGAATTACTGAGTGGATTTTAGTTTCCGTGGGGGTGCATCATTGGCTTTCGCTCAGGTCGAGGAGGTCATTTGTGGTGGCTGCAATCATGAAAAGCATTTGTCTGCTAATTTCTAAACATGCCATAAGCTCAACAGAAATAGATAGCACGTATAAGAAGCTTAAAGTCAATCTATACAAAACCCTTATTTCAGGTGTCGCTCCCGGCTGTCGATTGAACAGGCAGCAGCCGATTTGTGGAACAAAGTCCATCCATGTTGGCCATCGATCCTATCGTAACATTTTATTTATGAAATTGATGGATAATTGAGGCGAAGTTTATTTTTGTTTGCGAATTCCACCCTTATGGAAAATCATTGTCAAATAATTGACAAAACACATAGAAATTTATAATTTTGACCTTTTATCTTTCAATTCTCTGTAACGTGACAGCTGTTTATAAGTTTCAGAGAACTTCGTGGACGATTCAGAGATTTATCAGAGATCTATCAGAAAAACTAAAGATTATAGAGAGCTTTCAGAAAGCTTCCTTGAAGTTCCTGAGATATTCTGGGATAGGAAGCTTCAGAGAGATTTCTATAAGTTCAGCGAGCATTCTAGAAGTTCCACAGAGCATTCTGGAAGATGCTAAGAGCTTTCTGGAAGTTCCAAAGAGCTTTCTGAAGAAAGTTCTAAAGAGCTTTCTGGAAGTTCCAAAGAGCTTCCTGGATGTTCCAAAAAGCTTTCTAGAAGTTCCACATAACTTCCTGCTCCGTGAAAGTTTCAGAGAGCTTCCTGGAAGTTCTAGAAAACTTTTTGGAAGATGCAGAGAACTTTATGAAAGTTCCAGAGAGCTTCATAGGCTTCATGAAGTTCCAGAAATATTCCTAAAAGTTTTTCAGAGAGCTTCATAGGCTTCACGAAGTTCCAGAAATATTCCTTAAAGTTTAAGACAACATTTTGGAAGATTACCCAAGTTTTATGGAAAATAGAGAAAAATTTAAATACCAAAAAGTTCTCAAGAAAGTTAGTAGAGCTTCCGAGAAGCTCCGGAGAACTTTGAAGAAGTTCCAGTGAACTTCCGAGAACTTTCGGTGAACTTTCGAAAAGTGCCGGTGAACTTCCAAAAAGTGCCAGTGAACATCCGAGAAGTTTCAGTAAGTGTGCTGTAAGTTATAAAGATCTTGAGAGATTAAAAAGCTTCCAAGTTGTTTCGGAACACTTCTTTGGAGTCCTAGAGAACTTCTGAGAAGTATCAAAGAACTTCCGGGAAGTTTCAGAGACTTTCCGAAAAGTTTCAGTAAGTGTGTTGTAAGCTAGGCAGACCTTAAAAGTTTCAAAAACTTCCTACTAGTTTCGGAGAACTTCCTAGTTCTTCCGATGTACTTCCAAGAAGTTAATGTGATTTTTTGAGTAGCTCCGGAGAACTTCCAAAAAGTTCCGGAGAATTTCCAAGCAGTTCCGGAGTACTTCCCAAATGTTCCTGAAAACTTCCAAAAAATTCTGGAGCACTTGCACACAGTTCCGGAGATCTCTGAGATCTGTGATAATGTAAGATGATTTAAGTTTTGATTTATATCTGGTATATTTGGTTAACGCATTATATTTGGTATGCTACACTAAGAACTTTCGAGCAGTTCCGGCGAACATCCGAGCAGTTCTGGAGAACTTCCGAGAAGTTCCGATGAACTTTAAAATAGTTCCGAAGAACTACCAAAAAGTTTCGGAGAACTTCCGGAAAGTTTCGGTGAACTTCTGAAAATGTATGGAGAACATTCGAGAAGTTCCGGAGATTTTCCAAGAAGTTAGGGAGGTCTTCTGAGCAATACCGGAGAATATTCGAAAAGTTTCGGAGAACTTTTGAGAAGTTATAGACGTTTCGAGAAGTTTCAGCATGTTTGTTTCAGTATGTTTTCACTATGAAGCTGTTTTCGGCATTATTGAGAACTTGAGGGTTCCAAAAAATCTTTCTAGTTATTCAGGAGAACTTTGTAGCTGCTACATAGAACGTCCAAGATATTCTGGAGAACTTCCGAGAAGTTCCAGAGACTATCCGAGAGGTTTCAGTTTTCTGGAAGTTTTTTCAAGAAACAACAAAACCTTCCCAGTTGTTCCGGAAAACTTCCTAGAACTTCAAGAGAACTTTCAATAAGTTCCAGAGAACCTCCGAGAAGTGCCGGAGAACTTCAGTAAAAGTTCCGACAAACTTCCGAACAGTTCTGGACTACTTCCAAAAAGTTTTGGAGAACTTCCGAGGATTTTCGGAGAACTTCCGAGCAGCTCCAGAGAACCTCCAAGAAGGTCTGGAGAACATCTTAGAAGTTTAAGAAAACTTCCGAGAAGTTCCGGAGAACTCTCGAGAAGTTCCGGTGAAATTCCGATAATATCCGGTGAACTTCCGTGAAGTTCCCGTGAAAATTAGAAAAGTTCCGGAGAACTTCAAAGAATTTCCGGAGAACTTCTGAGAGGTTCTGGAGAACAGGTTCTAACAGGTACGAGAACTTTCAAAAAGTTCCGGAGAAGTTCCAAGTAGTTCCGGAGAGCTTTCAAAACGTTACAGAGAGCTTCCGAAAAGTTCCGGAAAACTTCAGAGAAGTTTTCGAGAACATTCGAAAAATTCCTGAAGTTTCTTGAGAAGTAACGAGAACTTCTTAGCAGTTGCGACGAATATTCGAAAAGTTCCAGAGAACTTCTAAGCAGTTCCAAACTTTCTAAGAGGTATCAGCATGTTTGCTCTATGTTATAGAGAACTTGAGAGTTCTAAAATCTAAGTTATACAGAAAATGAGAGATTCGAAATAGAGTTGTTACGGAGAAAATTCAAGATTTTCCGGAGAACTTCCAGAAACCTTCCGAGAAGTTTCAGTAAGTTTTCTGGAAGTTGTAGACAATTTGTAGTTTTCGAAAAACTACCTTGTTGTTGCGGAGAACTTCCTAGTTATTCGGGGGAACTTCCAAGATGTCTTTATAACTTCCCAGAAGTAACTGCGAATCTCCGAGATGTTCCGGAAAACCTCCGTGAAGTTCCGCAAAACTCTCAAGCAGTTCTGGAGCTTTTCCAAAAAGTTCTGGATAACTTCCGAGAAGTTCCTGGGAGCCTCTGAAATGTTCTGGAGAATTCGAAAAATTCCGGCGGACTTCTGAGAAGTTCCAGAAATCTTTCGAGAAGCTCCGGTGAACTTCCGTTGAATTTCGGGGAACTTCCGAGAAATTCCGGTGAACTTCCGAGAAGTGCCTGAGAATTTCCGAGAAGTGAGGAACTATTTCCTCAAGAAAATAGTGGTTGAAACTGTCAAAACGAGTTGGCTCCACCATAATTCTACATCTTAGTGGCTATTCATAAGCCACGTAGACTTTTCTGGTTGGAGGGGGGGGGGGTCTGATCAAAACCAATGCTCCGTACATAATTTTCCCAAAAAAAAATACGTGGAAAATTCTACGAGGGGGAAGGGGATGTCGGAGATTTTCGAAAATGAGTCAACGTGGTTTATGAACAGGCCCTTATAAGCTACGAAGGTGCTGACAATGGCATATTAAAAAAAAACGTTCGATGTAGTAATGATGTTGAAGCAAAATCAAAATGTTGTTTCTTTGTTCGGATTTGAATAGAATTTTTGGCGATCAATTTCGGGTGATTTATTTTTTCGAATACAATCCCTAAATAAAAAAAATTGGCTTAAATTAAATTGAATTATAACTGCGTCGAACTAAATTTGGATAAAAAAAATAGGAAGTATTTCAAATGTTTTAAGATAATGGTTTCATTGAAATTGGCTAAAATCTGGTCCAAAAAACTTCCGGGATTTTATTTGCAAAATCTAGAAGAGTCTCTGTAACCTCTCGGAAGCTTTCTGATGTACTCGGAAACTACTAGGATTTACTGGAACTTTCTTGGAAACCTTTTGGTGCACTTAAACTTTTGGTGAAACCTCTTTACTGAATTCTCTGAAATCTTTAAGGAGTTCTCTGAAAATTCAAGAAACTTCTATGAAACTGTGGAGAACTTCTATAACATTATTTGAAACTACTAGAAAATGCTCGGCTCTGCTCGAAACTCACTAGTAATAACAAAAAATTCTCGAAAATTTTCTGGAACTGCACAGAATTTCTAGGGAGTTGTCCAGAACTTCTAGGAAGTTCTTAGGATTTGCTCACAAATTATCTGAAACTTCTCGAAAGCACTCTGGTATATATCGGGAGTTCTTTGATTATTTCCGTAGGTTTTCTGAAATTTCACGGAAGATCTCTGGAACTTCTAGAAATTTTGGAATCATTTGTTGGAACCATCTATCAAGATCTTTGGAGTTTTCAGGAAGTCATCTGCAGCTTCTGGAACTTCCAGGAAGCTCTCAAGAGCTCTCTTCTCGTAATTTCTCCGGAACTTCTCGGAAGTTCTCCCGAACTTTTTGGAGTTTTCCGGAACTTTTTGGAATTTTCCGGTTCAGCTTTCAAGCATTTTTAAAAACTTTTCTTTACAATGAAAAACCACCATCACACTTAGTGAGTTACCTCAGTGGCATCCTTACCGTTGGTATAAATCCGTTCAATGCAATTCTTAAGCGTAGTTTAGAAATTACTTTAAACCAGTTAAATGGAGAACAATCTGAAAACAAAGATAAACAAGAATTCAGCGTATCGTTTACTTAAATGAACTCTGTTGCCAACCCTATCCTTTTATCCATCATCCCAGTGATGTCTCGTGGAAGTGCAGAGGATTCTTCGGCTTCTAACAAAGCGAGTATTACGTCAAACATTCCTATCCTTTCCTTATTGCAACTGCATTTTGGCTGGGCTTGTGGCGGTGTTGCCTGAGTTTGGGATCACCAATTTTTACACACTGTACATATATGTCCAAGCATCAGCTGTTGGTTCTCTGTGTAATTGCAGCTGATCTGGCAGTAACGGAGTAGTAACCTCGGGCGGTCAATCATGCTCATGTGCATGTTCTACTCAGATGGACTTTGCACTTCCGTTTCATCAACCAAGAATAGGTCATGTTCAAAGTTTGTTCATCCTAGGAGACAACAAAGACACTGACCGGGCTGTTGAAAGTGAACACAGAAAAACAAAACTACTGTCTACAGGATGCTCGACTTGAAAATGACTGCTGGGCGTAATGAAATCTAAAGTTTGTTGGAGATTCCCGCAAGAGCACCACAAATGAAGGATTGAAGAATTGAAAACACAAGCCTACTGCTGGCGATTGAAAATTTCTAATTAACGAGTGTTTATCACTTCTAGCCTCCTTTGAGTCGAGACCTCCATTGGTAATCCAAAATAGACAAAATCCCCCAAAGTTGTTCGCCTTCACACCGCAGAACGAGCTTGTTTTCCATTAATTACAAATTTAGGATCCCGCCGCTGTCGGATCTCTTCGGGAAGGTTATTTTTCTTCGTTGTTTTGTTTCCGCTCGAAGGCTCTAGAAACACTTTAAATTTATGTCTGTTGACATTTCTTAGAATGTAGCGGGAGAAAAGGTCACTACTGGGAAGGGAAGCGAAGAATGGTTAAAATAAATACCCACAGCCACGAAGAAAAATGAGGTAAATATTTTAATCAGCACGATGAGATGGACTTGAGATCGGTTCGGTGTGGGGACGAGAAAACGATTTCGATTAATCTGATTGCTTTTAGCCGAATTGGCGTTTGTTTCCTGCTACCATCAACCAATAGAAGAATAAAAAAAATGGAACGTTTGAAAAAATGTTATCTTGCGAGATGGATTTGCATCCGAGCAGCAATTTGATTAATTTTCGTTCCAAGATGGTTGTTCGGATTTGTTTCATCTGAAGAGAACATTCCTAGTAAGCAATCATGTGTAATCCAATTCCTATTTATTCGAGTGAGTAGGCACTTCCCCAGAACCAGATTTGAGAATTCACACCCAGGAAAATCCCTCAAGTAGAGAACTTCACTCACGTTCTCAAAATTATGACTTCTGCTCCATTTACTTCTCGTCTTCCCCGCAGGCCATGTTCTAAATTTCATAGTTCTCTGTGCTCGGTTCAGTTGATTAAACTCTCGCCCAGCATGACTTCCGTTCGTCGTCCGACGGAGATGCAACTCGGTTATAGCGCTGCTGCAACCAGTCCAGGCCATCATCAGTATGAACGGCGTGAGTTCCTTCAACGCCGGAGGGCTGGGACAAAGCCGAGAAGTGGAAACTCGTAAAGAAAGTCCCCCTTGCACATTTTCATTCTTCTTTTTTCCCCTCAGTCTCTCGGATAGCCATTCCAACAATCAGTAGGACCAGGTTGGCATTCTCAGGTAGCTACGGCAGTGACGTGGTTGGCGAAAGAAAAATGCAAATAAAACGAAATACTGAACTTAATGAAAAGAAAACATACTTTTATTACATTTTTCGCTCTCCTGGTGACCTCTCGGCGCGTTCCTGCTGTTCTGCCCCTGCGTCAGGTAGTCTTAAATGGAGGAAGGAAGGAGAGAAGTGTTTAAAGATTCTTAAGAAGTCCCCGACCAGAATAGCTCCAACGTGTTGGCGAGGTGCAAGATTGGGCTAGGAGAGTCATTTAAGGCCAATGACGTTTATTCCAGGTCCGGCCCAAGGAGCTTTCAAGTATTAGTGAAATGATGAAACTTGTAGTGATATTAGTGTCGCATGGTAATGTTTATGTGTCGCATAGAATATCATCGAAGGTCATCGAAGTGGTGACGCCAATCTCCTTGTTCATATTCTATTTACCTAAGGAAAGTGATCAACATTTTGTTTTTTCCCAACAACTTGTCCGCTTTTCACTTAAGATTGTGAAGTAATGGTTCAATGTGCAGTGAAAAAGTGTTCCGTAACAAGTTCATAGATGCAAGTGGTTGTTGTTTTTTGGTTCGAACCATCAGAAGAGCTATAAATTACAATTCATTTGCTCCAATAATTTTTCAAAAGGTTATTATAATAACATGAATGATCTGGACATAAAAATACGCAACCTGAAACGAGATGGTAATTGATTATTCTTGTCTACTTGATGAACAAAACAATTAGTTGCTTTGAACATTTTCAGTTGTTCCATCAATCTGGAATCCAGCACCCGATCCAGCACATTTATTGCAACGTGCCAAGCGTCTGGAAAAAAAGTCTCGCTCAGAGCTGGTAAATCAAATTTTTGAACAGTTCGAAAAGGAAGCTGGCTTTGGTCACCTTCAGGATGGCATTTGTTTCATTCATGTAAGAACTACCAAGTGATCCACACCTTTTAGTTCATTCTTAAAATTGTAAGTACTATTTAGAATAGGGTGGAGCAGAGTATGGAATTACTTTTGTTCTATATAAAAAGATCATTTCAAAACATCAAGAATCTTTCAAAGCGTGAGCATGAGCATAATTGACCGCCCGAGGTTGCTACTCCGTTATTGCCAGATCAGCTGTAATAACACAGAGAACTAACAGATGATGCTTGGGACTAGCATACATCCTCTATGTGTAAAAACTGGTGATCCCAAACTATGGCAATACCAGTGCCGGCTCCGTCCGAATGCAGGTGAAATAAGGAAAGGGTAGAAATATGTTGTCGTTGACGTTGACGTGCTTTATTGGAAGCCACCTCTACACTTCAACCAGAAATCACTGGGATGTTGGATACAATGGTTGGGATTTCAGTGGGATCTCGTAAACGATGCGATTAATTCAACTGACTTCGGAAGCGAATAAGATATTTTATTTTGTTTCCGGTTTATTCTCTGCACAGAGATGCACAGTAAATATATTCAAATTTTGGCACCGATTTAAACCAACAGTAAGGATGCTGTTGGGGCCGCTCACAAGTGTGGGTGATTTATTTGAGTAGAATACAAAAATATGTTTAAATTTCCTGTTTGAGGACCGTTTAAAGTTTAAACCAACATAAAGATTGCTGGTGGGGCCACTCACAAGTTTGCGTGGTTTATTTTATTTTAATGGAATACAATAGTACATTAAAACATCGAGTTTGAGGACCGATTTAAATCAACAGTAAGGATGATGTTGGGGCCGCTCACAAGTATGGGTGATTTATTTGAGTATAATACAAACTTACGTTAAAACATCGAGTTTGAGGACCGATATAAATCAACAGTAAGGATTCTGTTGGGGCCACTCACAAGTGTGGGTGGTTTATTTCAATGGAATACAATAATACCTTAAAATTTCTAGTTTGTGGACCAAATTAAATCAACAGTAAGGATGCTGTTGGGGCCACTCTCATGTGTGGGTGATTTATTTGAGTAGAATACAAAAATATGTTAAGACATCGAGTTTGAGGACCGATATAAATCAACAGTAAGGATGCTGTTGGGGTAACTCACAATTTTGGGTGGTTTATTTCAATGGAACACAATAATACATTAACACATCGAGTTTGAGGACCGATTTAAACCAACAGTAAGGATGCTGTGGGGCCACTCTCAAGCGTGGGTGATTTATTTGAGTAGAATACAAAAATATGTTAACATATAGTGTTTGAGGACCGTTTAAACCAACATTAAGATTGCTGTGGGGGCCACTCACAAGTTTGAGGGGTTTATTTTATTTTAATGGAATACAATAGTACATTAAAACATCGAGTCTGAGGACCGATTGAAGCCAACAGTAAGAATGCTGTTGGGGCCACTCACATGTTTGGGTGGTTTATTTCAGGAAAATACAAAAAAAAATGTTAAAACATCGAGTTTGAGGACCAATTTAACCAACAGTAAGAATGCTGTTGGGGCAATAAATGGAATAAATGGTTTATATCAAGGTCTTACCGAATTATATTAAAATATCAAGTTTGATGCTTTTGGGGACACTCACAAAAATTAATGGTTTATAACTGGTTTATATATTATGTTGAAATTTCGAGTTTGAGAACTGATTTAACCCAACAGTATTGATGCTGCTGGGGCCACTTACATCTGCGGGGAGTTAACCTTAATGTTATACAGAAATACGTTGAAACGTCGAGTTTGAGGACCTTTTGAATACCTTCAAACCAAAATAATTAAATACAAGGGAATGGAACCCTTTATTAAACAGTACTTGGAGCTCAGAAATACAATTTTAATAAAAAAAATTAAATATTGATGTCCGCAAAACAAATAAGCATAGCAGAGCAGTTATTCCAACACATAATTAAGAGAGGTGCAGAGCAAGGTGAATTTAATATCTCAGGTGGTCTCAATACTGCATATGAGAATTTCAGCCATGTTTAAACGCATACTAATCCCAAGCAGTGCTGTACATTTTCATGACGGTTATAAGACTATGACCATTATCTTCTCATGAACATTACAACTCACGAATGATGGTCAAATACTATGTCACTCAAAATCAGGTTGATCTCATTCGAACATTTGTGACAAAAGCCTTCATGACTGCCCGAGAATGTGATATAAAGGAAGTAAAGAAAATCATTCACTCACTAATTATCTGTGAGAACGATATGCAAGACAAATTATTTTCAGCGTAGTAGGTGTTAAACTCTGTGTACATTAAAAAACACTTTATTTTATGTTGTCATTTTACTAACCTTATCCATTATTTAAATTTTATTCACTTTCCTTGGGTATTAAAAAAAAATGACATATAAGACTTTAGCGTCAATATTGACCCGGATTTCAAAACTTTCTTAAAGTATGAGACTTCAACCTAGACACAATGTTTGTATCCCATTTGAAAAGTTATGGTCTAAAAAATGCATTGGTGGTAAAAAATCCTGGTTCCAGTAACATTGGCCACCGAAAATCTGCTACAAAGGGAAGGAGGTTTTGATTTCGACGTGTGAACCAAATTGCATACAAAACATTCCAGACTAGTTGTAGAGAGTTGCCGTCTTGGGCAAAGTTTCTCAAAATGTCATTTGTAGTCTTTTGAAATTATCACATTAGTTCCAGATATTGCCACAGAGATGGCGCTGCAGTATATATTTGCCAAATGAAGCTCCTGGGCGTTGTCGTCTTCGGTAAAATTTCTCAGTATGCCATTTGTCGACTTGTGAGATTATAATATTAGTTCATGATCTTGCCGCAGAGATGGCACCCCAGTCTATCTTACATTTAAATGACGCTCTATAGAGTTTTTGTTTTCTGCAAAATTTCTTAGAATGTCATTTGTCGTCTTTTGATAACATCATATTTGCTCCAGATCTTTCAGCAGAGATGGAGCTGTAGTCTATGTTTGTCAAATGAAGCTTGAGAGAGTTGCCGCCTCAGGCATAGTTTTTTGGTATGTAATATGTCGTCTTTTGTCATTATCATGTTATCAGATTTTGCCGCAGACATGGCGCTGCAGTTTATTTTTGCCAAATTAAATTCTACAGAGTTGCCACAAAGAACAGACATTGATGTATATCTACCTTTTCTTGAAAAACGTGTGTAACAGTTAATATGGGCAGCTGGTATAAGAAGCAAGCGCAGAAAAAAACAAACAAATTTTTTTAGGTTTTGTGCTAGGCTTTTTATTGGTGAACATTTACATGACAGTTATCACACAACTAGCGATCCATTTCATGAATTTTGATACTCATATTTCCAGGGTTTTTTACTGAAAATGTTCATGGCAACTCGAGGCCCCACGGGACCTGTTTCGGAAAGACAGGTCCGAGGAAAAATTATCAGATAGACAGAAAACGTTGAGAAATAACTTTTGGAGAAATTTCAAGAATTTTCATGCCCATATTGCCAGGGTTTCCTTCTAAACATGAAAATGGCCAGTTAAGGCCAAACGGACACCTTTTCCGAAAGACAGGTTCGAAGACAAATCATAAAATGGCCACTTAACATTGAGAAATATCCTACTGGCGAAATTTCATGAATTTAGAAACCCATATTTCCAGGGTTTTCTACTAAAATTGTTCATGGCCACTCGAGGCCCCATGGGAACCTGTTTTAGAACGACAGGTCTGAGGACAAATCATCAGATGGCCAATTAACGTTGAGAAATATCCTACTGGATAAATTTCATGAATTTCGAAACCCATATTGCCAGGGATTTCTATTGAAATTATTCTTGCCCACTCGAGGCCCCACGGGAACCTGTTTCAGAATGGCCGTAGCATATGGCCCACAATAGAATAGAACTAGTTCCTAAGAATTATTCCAAAGATTTTGACATCCATTCCCGGAAATTCAATAGATGTTTCCAAATAGTGTCTATGTACCGGACAACAGCCCCGGCAACCTGGATTTACAGGAACCAGATGAATTCAAATGGTCATTGCTGATAATGTCCCTAAAGCGAATGAGTTTTTGAATCTAAAGTTGCCAAAAGAATTAAAATCGGTCAATAATAGCCAAAGTTATCATTTTAATTTGGTGAGGGTACCCGGGTACCCTGTCGATCACTTAAAGGTGTTTTTTTTTTGTTGCACACATAAGGGTTAAACTGATTTAAAAAAAAATGTTCATGCAAAATGAAAAATTCCCTAAAATATTAAAAGTCAGAAAATTTCCGCGGGATTGGTTTGAAAATAAAAAAGATCATGTATTTGAAGTTGCGCCATGGGTGAGAATTGACTCCAATATTAAGAAGGTTAATAAACATTATTATTATTACAGTATTGATATTCAAAAAAGTTTAACATAAGAACTGAACATTCAATTAACTAAATCGCGAAGCTCAAGCTGCGGACACATCGCCACTGACGGGGTGATGTCTGCCGGTTTTGACGGTGCAAACATCGGTACTAGCGCTGACCATCATGACCGTCTGTGTACTACAGAAGTAAAATGATGGTCAATTTCCATGCCGGTTTATTTATTCTTGGCGATATGATCGTAACACATAACACTTGTA
Organism: Aedes koreicus; assembly: GCA_024533555.2. Lineage (NCBI taxonomy): Eukaryota > Metazoa > Arthropoda > Insecta > Diptera > Culicidae > Aedes > Aedes koreicus. The sequence continues at coordinate 59,772 of JAHHFK020003988.1, forward strand.
CAAGATATAAAAAATGGGTGAGAATCACGAGAGAAAAATATCTCTCGGTTGTTATTTCGTGTAGATGAGAAGTTCGAGAGAGAGAGGCTTTTCTGTTTGCTTTGATTGTTATTTGCAAGAATCTCATTTGTCAATTCTAACGCTGTCAGTACCGTGATGGAGCTCAGCACTGATCCCAAGTAACAATTTTAGTTTAATTCCAGCCGAGTAGCACTTTGTAGCCGGCTTTGTTGATAAAACTACATTCAAAACTGTTTTGTCTACCAACACCTCCTCTATGCTTCTTTAAAGCCGAAATTTGTACAAAATGGCCCACTTTAAAAAAAAATTAACAAATCTTTTTTGGAAACAAAAAAATTTAAAAAATTCTAAGGGAAAGTGTTTACCACCTGCTGACAACCCTCAAAAAAATTTTTTGCTGTTATAATATGTAGAGTGTCCTAATAAACACACACCTCTGACATCTCTCTGTGAAATCGGGGTTGTTTTGTTTTTTTGTGTTCTGCTCTATTCTGTTCTCCTCTCTTCTGATACAGTGAAAAAAAAGACCAGGTCTAGTGGGAAAGTGGATTTAGATCGCAAAATACAAAATACAAAATGTGTTCTCTTCCGTATAATATGTTCCAAATTATATGCCCAATTATTTGTATGGTGAATATTGGCACGATAAGAGCCGAAAATTAATGCGCCTCGGAAATCATGCGTATTTACAACAAAACGAAACAAATATATTCGATAAATTAATCATGAATTTCCTGGAAAGGTGCTTGAAATTGGATGAGATTATCTAAAAGCATTCTGAAATTAGCCTCTGATCTACAGTTCATTGGCATACCATTGAAATTTTGATGCATTTATTTTTCCACATTGCAATTATTTCTTATATTTCAATATCGCGATTGAGAAAAAATCACAGTTCTGCCATAAAGCCAATTTTTCTTCGCAATGACTATTATAAAACTATTTGGTATTATGGTGACTTCAATGCCAATATGCCGTTTAAGGCATTTACTGGAGGCAAAATGGTTTAAAGTGCTTTATCAACTGACCATAATAAGATAAAATCAATACAGCATTTAACGAGTTCATAAACTCTTCATTACAGCATTTAACGAGTTCATAAAGTCTTCATTACAGCATTTTACGAGTTCATAAAGTCGAAATAAAACTTTTGATAGGAATAAAAGGAATTTGAGAAACAAGGTTTTAAGATTGTTGTAAACAAGCTGTGTAGGTTCTCATAAACCTGACTAAACTATGAAACCTATTGGCACCTCTTGGTGCCATGGTGACTTTCATAAAACTTTAATGAAACTTAATAAAGCAGGATGGTGTTAGCAATGTTACTTGGGATACGATCCATATCAAGTAAAATCAGGTCCGGCATACTGAAGCTGACTTCCTTACACCTAAGCAAAAGTGCCTGGGATGTCAAGCTCGCAGTTCCACTTTAAACCAAACGAGGAGATGATTGGTTTCACACTGCCAGACCTGTTTTCTATGCTATGGAATATAAAGCGCCAGGCTGCAAGGTTTGCTTACCAATATTTCGGGGAAAAAATGCACGTGCTAACGTATGTAAACAAAACGTTTAGCCCATACCGTTTACAATAATATATAACTCTTCACTCCTAGGCAAAAATGCAATCAACCACTGCATTACGTGCGTAATACACTATTGAGTATTCCTTACTCTTTTGCTCCACTGCTAAATCTCATTTGATACATCGCTACTCCAGCCGTCTTCCCGACCAACTGAAGAAAATAGACCACCTGAGATATTAAATTCACCTTGGTGCAGAGATCTCCACGACCCCTCACACGTGTCACAGGAAATGAAGTGTCAAGAGGAAGAGGACAGGTGATTACGGGAGATCAAAAATGTTGAAAAACGATCACACAACGATCATCACAACATTCAACATTCAACCAAGTCAACAAGAACAAACACTAAGTGATGACACATAACATTCAAATGACTCAAAATGACGACTGGTTCTACAAAAAAAAATCACCAAACAATAGATGTAACCCACAAAAAAAAAACCAACCCACAACAACACATGCATTGATTATAAAACAAGTGATGAAAATGATAGTCGTTAAACATGCACACCATATAGCGTGGGTTAGGTGGGCCAAAACCTGAAAAGACGCGCAAATGCGAAGCTGAAAATGAAAAACATTACCCAGCCGAGGAAACGTAAAACCAACACATACGTATCAATTACACCCAGATGAACACAAAATACTAAAACAGAAGACATCGAATGGTGCACAAGTGTGCTTCGAATAACCGTCAAAATGTTCCACTGATAACATGCAAAAATAACAAGAGAAAGGGCAGCCGTATTAGATAGGAGAATGTATGAGAGTAGTTGTTGAGTTCAGGGCAAACCTTTCCTCAGAAAGAAATTGTTTCATATATCTCTCTCCCATTTCGGCGCAACTCCCTGCCCGGCCACTAATCCAACTTACTCACCTCAAGGATTTCAACTCAGTACTGAATCGTTTCCGACCCACCCCCGTCAAAAGTGAAGTCACTCAAATAATTGTTTGCAATCTTTCGTACAGCAACTAACATTTTTTGCAGTCTTCCAAACAAAAGACCTGATTCCAGCGATATCTGGCTTAATTTTATATGAATTTATTAAAATATGCCAAATCTAGCATTCCCTTTATAAGTATTAGATAATGCATAAAATTATATGTTTCATTCTATCCGTATATTTTCATAACGGAAACTGTGTAAAATGGCTGAAAATCGATGTCTGATGACACTTTTGGAATCCAAGATGGTGGCTTCTGTTACGGAAAAGTCGGTAATATTGTCAAATACAGTATTTGACAGTATTTGTCACTCTTTACGGAGCTAAAGCCACCATTTTGGATTCCTAAATGGAGTAGTTCTTCGATTTCTGGCTTCAAGTCGCTGTCTGCGTTCCAAAACTATTTATATTGCAGGGTATTTGACAGTATTTCCCATTTTTACGATATCAGAATCTGGCATCTTCGATTCCAAAATTGCAATTTTAAAGTATTTTTCATTTTTTATGCAACATAAGCCGCCATCTTGAATTTATAAATGGCGAAAGTAATCGATTTTCTGCCTTTATACGCCGTTTTCAATTCAAAATTAATCATTTTGCAGGGGTTTTGACAGCAATTCCCAGTTTTTCTATAACCAGAAGCAACCATCTTGGATTCCAAAATGGCGTCAGACATCGACTAACCTCCAGGTGCCCACCTGAACAACTTTGTCCAAGGCGGGCCTAGATTCAGCTTGTACAAGATATTCATATGTACAATAGCGCCGCGTAGTGTGCCAATTATGAACTACTATCCACGAACCGAAAGGACATGACCTACTTATCAACTTTGCTGAAGACAACACACAGGCCACATGGCCAGGACATCGAGATATTCCATGTTGGAGCCAGTTAGTACGAACATTTTGCATGGCAGCTAGTGCCACCTACTGAGCCAATCCCGAATTAATTAGACAAACACGAGGTAGCCCTTGTCCTTCAAAAAAAAAACCTTCTAGGCACCATGCATCTATAAGGCGAAAATCACAAGAATATTATACGTTCATATTATATTAATTTCATCACCTACGTGCGACTTCATCCCGATGAAATGTCTGTAGTCGGGTGCCACTACCCGCTATCAGACAGTGGTGCCATTTTGAAAAGTGTGAAATCATTCTACAAAATGGAACAGTTTAAAAATTGCATAACTTTCTTATTTTAAACTCAAATGAAGCACGGTTGGTTTCAAATGCTTCATAAAAGAGTGCCACGTGTTTTCAAGAGTGCTTCAGATTTCTTTGCTCAACTTTAAAGCAGCTTTTTTCTTGAATAAAAACTGAAAATACTACTTTCACCATACTGAAAAAGTCAAAATCCCATGCGAAACTATAAAGTAGATTTGACGACTATCCAAACGATATTTTAAAAATCTGAAACTTATCAGGGATGGTTTTGGGAACATTTTCAACCATAGTTTACTTTGCAAATTTGTAAATTCGATTTTTTTTTAAATCGACACAGCCTATTGGGGTAGGCCCATGTAACTAATTCTGGAAGTTGTCAGTTTTCCAAGTGAAAAGTTCATTTGCTTTTCTGACAACAAATTGCAGAACAATTATTCAAAACTCCGGAAAGTCCGCATCTCTGCAGATTACTGAACAGGATTTCAATGAGGATTTCAGACGCTGGTTTGCCAGGATTTTGAACAGTAATTTCTTTAACCTGCCTCCACTCAGGCGGTACAATGTTGTTTCGAAGCAAGGAACTTATATATTTTTCACTCGGGAAGAAACGAAACCTCATTTTATGCAGCTCGTTATGAGATTCTGTTGTCATAATACCCCTTGTTATTACCATAACACAAAACAAAATCTTCATTTTGCGAATTTGCTGCCTTGAAAACTTTTTCTATAGAACCCCATCCAGTTTCACACCATCAATTTGGGGCAGTTTCCATTGAGAACTGCATCACGTCGATACCATTACCGGTGGGTGGTTCCAGTCAATGGGCTCTTTATTTCCACCTCATTTTTCAAAGTGAAAAGACTCGGGTCACCTCTACAAATTTGCACCTCTCTGAAAGCGAAGTACGTCGTTAGCGAGGCGTTGAATCCTTTTACAAAGATTGACCAAAAAACCTCATTTTTGCAAGACTTTTTCCCCCCTGAGCAACTGGACGAAAGCGAGCGAAATGAACTGAAAAACGTCCAACCCGGCACCGCCAGTGGTGACCGACAAGGACAAGGATGATGATGATGATGGGGGTCGCGCAGTTGAGCAAACCGACCGGCAGGCTAAAAGCCGATTATTGAGAGGGAGGGAGGGGTTTGCTTTTTTCCACTGAAATGTGATTGATGACGAGTTGGCAGGTGCGTGGAAACTTGGAAGAATACATTTCGGGCCACCTTTTTCGGCGATTATTCACCTTGAAAGTGGGTGTACATTTTGTGACCAGTCGGTCGAATGTTGCTTATTTAACCTCGAGTAAAAATGACGTAAATGGAGAGAATCAATCCTGAGTAAGTTTGGCATCTTAAAACACCAACATTCCACCGCTGGAAGGTGTAATAAATTGCATTCTATTCTTAGCCTCCACAGCCGATTTCCTTCTCCGTGACGATGATGACGGGCGGCCATGTACCCAATCAACCTACGATGGCACCTTTTTCTAAAGAAAAATAATGCAAAAAGAACCACCCACTTACCTGTGAGGTAGCATAAAAATGGATTATTTTACCCCTGACTAAATTGCAAAAGATCGATGGCAAATGCAGTTTGCCCAACATTCATACCACCCACAAGAAGAAGAAAAAAAAAATGCACGAGGGCCAACGCGAGAGAAATCGAACGAAAAATTAAAACGCTCATGGCAAAAAAAAGGTGAGGAAATATTACCTTCTGGTTGTGTCCGGGAGCAGCAAAAGAGCGGTAGAATCCGCTTGACCGCGGAGGGCACAGGCCGCTTTGAATTTCAAAAGGATCGGAAAGTAGAGACTGTCATTCTCGTTGTCATTCTCGTCGTTGCCGGTTTGAAGCTATGAAAGGAAGAAAAATGAACGGCGTGTTTGCACACGGGATTGATGGGTGACAATTGATTTTTCTCTCTTTTTAAAAAAACCGAGAGGGGGAGGAATGTGACAAAAAGTGCGGAGTTTAGTGAGAGGGGGGGTGGGATAGAGTGGGAACAAATTCAATATCACGAAGTTTATTTTGTTTTTGGTGGATGGATGAAGACGTAGGTGGGGGGGGGGAGTGTCTTCGAAAAAGAAATTTTTCATAAAAAAGTTGTGGTGGATAATGTGAGGGGGCGGGTGTAATATTAAATATTTGTGGAGGTAGTATGTATGTATGGTAGCCACCATCCCTTCTAGCCCTTGGCTTGGATGCAGCTCCACTTAATAGCAAGATCAAATTGAGCCACCGATCTGAATTCAAAATATCGCTGTATGAAGGGCCAAAAACGGAGGGGTGGACCCGTAAGCAGAGACACTCACGCGAAATCCACGGGAAATTAAGAATCTCCTTCCAACGATACGATCCAACAAATCGAATAACCCAATTCGCAATACTTATTAAGCTTTCTACAGGATGGCTTGTTAAGAAGGGCGCGTCACTCTCACTGAAACCGTTGGAGTAGAATTCACAGCATCATAATCGAATCGGTAGGATAAAGAAAATGATAATGTTCATTCCCTCCTAGACTCAGGCAGTCAATCAAACCATCGTCCAGTTTCATCTTGAATGATACCCTGATGCTCCCTCCCAACCCAGTATTTATTATATATATATAATGTAAATAATATGACATAATATCCAATATATGTATTATGGAATAGTGCAATGAAATATACAAGAATATTTAACTCAAATATGTCATAGATGGAATTCGTCATCCTGTAATTTTAATATGGTTATAAATAGAATAATATGATGAAATAATTAAAATAGTGATAATAATATGCAATAAAAAGATAATAATATGCAGCTTGGTGCTTTTTTACAGCTCAATCAGTGGCAGATGAATGTAATTCTGGAATGTGAAGGTCATATTGCAATCAAACAAAACATAAAACATTTAATTATACATAAAATTATAAAAAATATGTATGTATTTATGACATATGTATGTATAATCAGCAGAACGAAGAGCATTTATAAATTTTAAAATTAGTATCCAATAATGTAAATCAATAGAAAAATACCTTATGGTACAATGTAATAAAATATCTATATAACTTGGAATCACCTTCCTTGTAACCTTGAAGCAGATAAAATTTCATAATTATTATTATTATTTTTCCAATGAATATAATAATGATATGAAATAAGAATTGGAAGCAGCTATATGATGAATATATACTGAAATGTAATGGTAATATTATCGATGACATGAATGGTTGTAAATAATATAATATGAGGAAAAAACTGAAACAATGATAGACATATGAAAATTATATGCTGCTTGGTGCCTCATTACAGCTCAATCATTGGTAGTTGAATGTAATTCCGGAATGGGAAACCTTTTTGGCCAAACCATGTCGTAATTAAATGAAGTACAAACATGCATTATGGCATGTTATGTACGTAGATAACATATGGGTCATAATCAGCAGAATTGAAAAGCATTTATTAATTTTAATAATATCCAATGATCTAATTTAATAGAAAAGATCCTCGAGCTACAATGACAAAAAAATAGCTATACTATCTGGAACAAACTTCCTTGTACTCTTGAAGCAGATATAATTTAATTAATATTATTATCATTTTTAATAATAATTTCAATATGTTTTTAATAATATACCATGATGAAAATAATACGATGTTGCAATCAAATACTAAATAATGTATATATAATAATAAAATGCAGCCATTTGCCTCTTCGGCAGCGGTGTTAGTTGCTTTAAAATCTGAAATAACGGAAATGTCCAATGTGATATAATGAAACATAGTTGATCTCCTGGCAGCCGTTTTGCTAGGAAAATGTAAGCAAACAATAAGGATTAATAAATCTAAAATCAAAAGAAATAAAAATAAAAACAAGAGGAAATTTGATTTATCCGCTAACTTTTGTTTCCCACTGGGCCCATAAATGATTCTTTATGCCTGTCTAATAGAAGATGTACGATCAATGTTAGGTTTTGTATTTTTAATTGTCTTATGATAAAAGAAGGGAAAATTTGCATTAAAAACCATCGTATACATAGCGTGAGTTAGGTTGGCTTAGACTCATAACAATGCATAAATGCGGAGCTGAAAATAGCATTAAAAATATCGTGAAGGTTTTGTGATAATATAAAATTATAATAACCATTATATTTGTTATGTCTGCAGATTGTGGTCCTGCTACAATTGTAAACGGACTTGCATTATCATAGCCACGAGGGAAAAAATAATCTTAAATTATTATACCTGAAATTAGCACTGAAATTATTATTATCTGAAATTAGCACCGTCGGACCGTATTAAGAATACTTCCATTTTTCGTGGTAGGGTAAGATTTCAGCATACTACCTTACCTTACCTTACCGCACCTCCTTGGTGGACACAGACGCTCGGCACGCACCTCCTCAATCTAGCTGAAGTCAGAAGGACAACAGTGCCCAGGCTGCACTACCAGCTAAGTACGCAACCCTTAGCTGGCGGTCTTTGTCATCTCTTGACCCGTGGAAGCATGAGGTAGGAACTTGTGAGGACCAGGGCTATGTTGAAGGGACGCACGCTCCCTGCCCGTTGTCGATTCACCATTTTGCAGCCCATTGTCAAGGCAGTATTTCCAAATGAACAAAATAAATCATTTCCCATGATTTTTTTTATCAAACGGTTATGCCTTTGACTTTATTCTTCAACTTTCAACACTGAGTGTGACCCTCCTTAGCCTTCAACACTGCTTCCAGTCAACGTGGCATACTTTCGACAAGCTTTTTGAGGTATTCCGGATCAATATGTACGCAGGCTGATTCGAGATTATCAAAATAGTTATTTTAGCTGGTAACCAACGTCTTGTCCACTTAAAGGGTGATACGGTCAAAATTTGGTCAAGGGAAAACGCGTGTAAATCGGTGAAATCGTTTATTTAAAAAATCAAATTAAATTTCTTTTTCAAGTTCAATTAGTATAAAATTCAGGAAAAATATTCAGTTAGGCTTCCGCTTTTCCAAATCCAAATTGCCGGGCCTTACGCTTGACCCCTGCCATCAGATTTTGTACAGCCACCTTGTCCACCTTCTTCGCCGCAGAAAGCCAGTTTGCCTTGAACTGCTGCTCGTCCTTAGCAGTTTTTTTGGTCTTCTTTAGGTTCCGCTTGACAATAGCCCAGTATTTCTCAATTGGGCGGAGCTCTGGCGTGTTGGGAGGGTTCTTGTCCTTGGGAACCACCTGCACGTTGTTGGCGGCGTACCACTCCATGGCCTTTTTACCGTAATAGCAAGATGCCAAATCCGGCCAAAACTGTACGGAACAACCGTGTTTCTTCAGGAAAGGCAGCAGACGTTTATTCAAGCACTCTTTCACGTAAATTTCTTGGTTGACAGTCCCGGAAGCTATGAAAATGCTGCTTTTCAAGCCACAGGTACAGATGGCTTGCCAAACCAGATATTTCTTTGCGAACTTTGACAGTTTCGTGTGCTTGAAAATATCTGCTACCTTTCCCCTTCCTTTTGCCGTATAAAACTCCTGTCCCGGAAGCTGCTTGTAGTCGGCTTTGACGTAGGTTTCGTCGTCCATTACCACGCAGTCAAACTTCGTCAGCATCGTTGTGTACAGCCTCCGGGATCGCGTTTTGGCCGTCGTATTTTGTTTATCATCGCGATTTGGAGTCACTACCTTCTTGTAAGTCGATAGTCCGGCTCGTTTTTTGGCTCGATGCACGGTTGTAGACGATACACCCAGCTTATTTGCGGCATCTCGGAGAGATAGGTTAGGGTTTCGCTTGAAACTACCGGCAACTCTCTTTGTCGTCTCAGCGGCTTCCGGTTTTCGATTTCCCCCCGATCCAGACTTCCTGGCTGTCGACAAACGTTCCCCAAACACTTTAATTACATTTGTAACCCCACAGATTTTCAATCGGATTCAAAGCAAAAGATTGCGGAGCCCATTCGAGCATTTTGATTCGGTTTAATTTGATGTAAGCGTTGATTCAACCATGGTGGTTTTTGCGTGGGGGGGGGGGGTGGGTGCCGTGCATCTTCCATCGCAGAACTGAAGAAATCCACTGGATCGTTCACATTATTCGTCAATTCGATAAATTTCCAATCAATTCCTGCAAGCTCAATGTGCAATGCAGAGTAATTGATCCGCCGAAAGTCCAGAGACTAGGATTCAGAAGGCGGCTTTTGAATCAACGGGGCAGGTAGGCTGAAATACACGACGAGATCAGGGTGGCTGGCGTCTAGATCGATCAGTGGTTCGTCTGGCACAGTGTGCCCGGTAACGTCGGATTTTTTGATAAATAGAGCAAGATCGAGCAAGCGTCCGTTCCGGTTCAGCAAGGTATTAACTTGAGTGAATCTATGGAAATTAAATTCATCCAAAAGGCTGTTAAAAGCCACCGGCATATGCGATAACAAACGGTGGATCACTGGAACATCGTTGTCGGTTAAGTGCCACTGTAATCCAGCTTGGTTGTAGGAGCGGTGGGACGTGTAGCATATGGACGTTTGGCAAATGAATCTTTGGCATATGGATGTTTGTCCGAATGAACGTTTATTCGAATGGATGTTTGGCCGAATTGATGTTTGGCCGAATGGATGTTTGGCCGAATGGACGTTTGGCAAAATGGACGTTTGGCCGAAAATTGTCTATTAGCAAAAATTTATTGCAGATAAAAGGAAATAAGAATCTAAAAAAGTATTTTCAAACGCATAAGATGCAGTGCTTTATTTCGTTGATCAGTAAAACTCCAAAAAACTTCTCATGTTTGAAAGAAGGAACAATCTCAAAAAGAGTAATAAAAAGGGCAAGCGCTTGATTCAGAAGTTTGCTTTCGAATACAGGAATATGTATCGTTTAATGACCCATTCTGTCTAGCTGTTTAACACAATACATATTTCCACCTAAAATCAGTAGTATACAATTTTATCAAAACATACTCATACTTCTCATGTATACTCATGTAACAGCCGAATACCATTTTTTGCATTTTTGAACATAAAAATTTCCTTTTTAGTAAATTTATATAGTTGAAACTTAATTAGAATGCGCACATATATTGATAAACTCTAAGTGTAATTGTCTAGAATAGCGGGATGCTATCTAATGCGTTCAAGATTTTTTTTGGTTCCTTATTTCCTTTTTTAGGTCTAATGCGTTTGAAAATACTTTTTTAGATTCTTATTTCCTTTTCACTGAAATACATTTATGCTAATAGACAATTTTCGGCCAAACGTCCATTCGGCCAAACGTCCATTCGGCCAAACGTCCATTCGGCCAAACGTCCATTCTGCCAAACATCCATTTGGCCAAACGTTCATTTGGCCAAACATCCGTATGCCGAACGTCCGTATGCCAAGCGTCTTTATGCCAAACGGGGTATCATCGCGCAATAGAGTGAGGGCTCTGTTGAGACGATATTGAGCCATACGAATCCACATGATCACGGACGATTGTGCAGTGGTTTTTTTTTTCGATCGGGAGGAAGCTAGACTGCGCCCACGCTGAGTGTGTTTCGCGGAAGTTCTTGAACAATCCAAATCTACTCTAATCGGCTGGAAATGGGCGACTCGCTGAGGTAGCTTGTTAACCTAGTTGAAACAGAAATCAGGACCCCTCCGCCACGTGTTTCATGATTATTCAGTGGGGATCGTTGTACAATGATCTGAAAAGTTGAGACGAATGGGTCCTATCGTCCAGTCACGGTTCCGTCAATACAATCATATCTTATTCTTCCTCCGAGACTGTCAGACAGAACGCGTCGATTTTGGTCCTGAACCCACGAACGTTCCGATAGTATATCCGTAATTCATTCGAGGGACGATCCAGAGAGCTGAAAATCAAAGTGGATTCAGGTATCGAAACTTCCAAATCAAAATCATACTTGTGTGAGGTAACAAGCCGGAAGCCCCCTCTGCAGCAGTGAACGATATAAAAAGGGTACACCTTCGCAAATTTTCTCGGTAAAATTGAAGCTGTGCGGAGCAGTGGGAGCCAGTATTGGATTGGCGGCTGGCGGTGTCAAGTACCCTCGAGGGTACATTGGCGAGCAGCCGTTGGCTGAGTAGGCTGCGGCTAGCAAGTCGTTGTTTAGGCAGCCATATGTTATGCAGTCGTGTGCTAGGCAGTCGCTTGACCAAGCCAGTGGTGAAGTTGTAGCCAGTCGGATAGGTATGATGAGCGAAATAAGGTGCTCGTGTGTGTGTGTGTGTGTGTGTGTGTGTGTGTGTGTGTGTGTGTGTGTGTGTGTGTGTGTGTGTGTGTGTGATAAAATTGGCAGCCATCTTTAGATGAGGAGTGGTATAAACGGTGTGAGCCAGCCGGTTGCTAATGCCGGGTTCACATCATCGCTTATATGTGTAGCGAATTCATTTAATAGCAATATTAGCATGAATGTTACCAGTCATTAGCAGATAATTGATTTGAATTATCTGCTAAAAAATGTAGCTAATGTTACATTAATATTGCTGGCTGATGCATGCTAATTATTAACAAAGATTTTAATGGGCCATAAGACAGCATTGCAATAGTTGCCAGCTGTGAATTTTCATCCAGCCAGTATGGTGCGACGATAAGATGTGAGATAACTTGCTTCTATAGAAGACCGAGAAGGTTTAAATTCCAATTTGGACCATTAAAAATTCGTGCTTTTCAGGAGCACCATTCCAACAGGTAAAAAGCTCGTTTGATTAAAATTTCTCAGACATATTATTATCAATTGAAACCCAGCGAGAGCTGGCATTCGTCGTCTATCGTGAAAAATATGTACAATATGAACACATTAAACGGTACCTATATTATCAGAGCGCTATTATCACCTACAAGCTAACGGCAAGTATAGCATGTCAAATGGAAATTTAATAAATGGCGACCGTTACGAAAAATTGCAAAAAAAAAAAATTAAGGCTAAGTAGTTACTCAATCGTTCCACTGTAGATTTTCATGATGTTTGCTTCAACTAGTTGAACATTTTCGCGACCATGAATTGAATAATCGAATATTATCATTCAATAATATTTAACTTGAAAAGGTGTATACAGGGTGTTCAATAAGTTCGAATACACTTTGTGTTGAAAAATAAAAGTACAAGATATTCTTTTCTGAGTCAATTTTTATTGAAGTAACGTTTATTGAGAACCTTTACGACATATTAGCTGGATGCACCCCCCTTTGTACTATATGACAAGCTTGAGAAGTTTCTCAAAAGAATCGCACGTAGCATGCACCTAGTCCATCGCCATCTCGTCTTAGATGTTGGAAATGAGCTTCTTAAATTTGTCCGTAGTGCGCACTTGATGTAGGAGGCCACAAAGTCTTATCGAAAAATCATTAAAAAATCGCCCGACACCACCGGTGCGTCGTCCTGTTGAAGACGTAATGATCCTTCCCGTAGAGGTCCCGAAGTGCCGGGGCCACAACCTTCCCCAGAACCTCGATCTTATAGTACGCAGCGTTGATTTTCACGTTTTTCTCGATAAACACCAGTGGGAGCTTCCCACGCCTGAATACGGCCCCCCAAACCATCACCGACGTGGCGCTCTGGAACCGCGGGATGTTTATGCGGGACGGGGGAGCGTCATGGCTGCGTAGGAATGGTAACAATCGCTTCTTTAGGCATTCTTCACGGAATATTTCCTTGTTTCCCGTTCCGGCAGTGATGACGCTTTGGCTTGCTCGACCACAGCTGTATACTGCATGCCAAACCAAATTATTTTTGGGAAACTTGGCCTTTTTCTATGTCCTGAAAGGCTCTTCTACACCGAGCCGTTGCATGGCAGTTACTAAGACATTCCGGGAAGCTGCCTGAAGTCTTCTAGCACATAAGTTTCAGCATGCATCTTCACGCAGGAAAACTTCGTCAAATATTCGCGATACAACTTGCCAGCGCGGGTTTTAGCTGTCACATTCTGTTTATCATTACGGTTCGATTTCACCTTGAACGACATCATACCTTGCCGGTGCTTTGAAGTATGCACGAAAGTAGGGGATATTTTTATTTTTCTAGCCACAGTACGTACCGAAATATCTGGCTTCTTCTGCAATATTTGCTTCACCTTCGCGTCCTTCTGGTGGTTCCTGAGATCCGTTTTTAGTTCCGCTCCCAGCCTTCCTGGCTGTTGTCAAACGTGTATCGAAAGATTTAAGAACGTTATGGACAGTGCTTGCAGGAAAACCAAGCTTTTTTGCAAGTTTTCTTACTGGCAGATCCGAATTTTCATTGCGAACGCACACAATTGCTTTTCGCACTTGCTCTTCTTTCGACGCCATCTTCGATCTCAAAGCTTGTAGAATCACCAACAATTGATTATACACAATGAACAGACATACGTTCATCAGTCTGCGAAATATTTTACGCGTTGATGAAATATTTCCAAAAATATACGTATTTAGGGGTGTCGAGATTCTGTCGCGAACTAGCCTTAGCCTCCGTTACTCCGTGAACCTTGCGTTTATTGTACGGCTTGTATCCCAGGTCCTTCGTCATGATGGTGTGGGCAGTCCTGATCGAAACATCCAGGTCAGCAGCGATCTTCTGTATCGAGCAGTCCATTTTTCGACGAACCCGCTCCCTTATCACCTTGATGGGTGCTGGCGTCTTCACCGAACGCGGCCGCCAGGATTTTGCACGGTTTTTGGCCGATCCTGCCTCCCGGTACCGACCGATGGTGGTATAGATGAAATTTCGCTTCACCAACACAAATGACAGCAAGTCGACACCGTGCGCGTTGGTTAGCCTATATATGAGGCTGATGCTGACACCAATACTAATCCATAGAAGTCACATGGTGTGCACCTACACAACGATGAAAAGTTGCATTCGAACTTATTGAACACCCTGTGTATAAAAATGAACTTCTGTCCTTCTGTCTGTCTGTCTGACCCTTATAGACTCGGAAACTAACTTAGGGGCTATTCATAAACCACGTAAACTTTTCTAGGGGGATGGGGGGGGGGGTGACCAAAGTCTACGCTCCATACAAAATTTCAAAAAAATGTATGGAGAAAAGTCTATGAGGGGGAGGGGGGTCTGAGATTTTCAAAAATCAGTCTACGTTTATGAACAAGCGCTAAGCGATTGGCGTGAAAATTTTTATGCAGGAGACTTTGGGGCCGGGAAAGGTTCTCATGATATGTTGAGACCCCTCCCTCATCTAGAAGGGGGGGGGGGCTTCCCTATAAATGAAACACAAATTTCTGCATAACTCGAGATTTCAACCAAACATTAGAATTATACAGGCAACTAAAACACAAGATGTGTATTTGTCGGGTAAAAACATGTTCCGATAGAAGTTTGAACCAAGAAAAAAACTCATTCCGAAAAACAACTCTAAACGCGCCAGTTCTATTAAATTTTCAATCATTTAGTTGCAAGCATAGCAGCGCTTGCACCGGGCTCAACTAGTAACACAAATAAAAGATATTATCGGTTAATTACGTTTTGCATACTAATTTCACTTTATTTACATTATTTGCTTTGAACAAACGCCAAAGCTCCCTATGTAGTAATGGCCACCACCTTTATTAAATCAATACTCTTAGAGCGGCGTGGACGGTGGCTGAGCAGTCAGTCCAGGGAGATGACCTTCAGAGCCAGTTGTGCATTTGTTGTCAGCCAGAATGGCACATCGCGATGAGCAGGGAAATAAGCGGCTATCTAGTGTGAGCCAGCTTGTTGCTAATGCCGGGTCACATCATCGTTTATATTTACAGAAAATAACTTAGCCGACATGTTTAGCGTCACATTGGCATTGTTTGCTAAAATAATTGGTTTCCACCACCTGCTTATAACAATATTCTCTATTCAAAATCTGTCCATTTTAGTACAACCAATTCGAATTTCGTAGGAATAGAGTTTTTAATTGATTGAACTTACCGTTGCATATTAGTTGACAGCCAGCAGGGGAGGCGCAACGCAAGATTCTGAATTTAAAAAAAAAAACAGAAACAGAAGCCTGTTATTAAGGTGCAACGATGCAGAGTCAAAGTAGACCGAGTAGAAGGCCTAAATTCCAGCTCTCCATATGGAATCCATCCTTTTCAGAACGAGTAATTCTATTTTCCTAGCTAAAGATTTCGTTTGATTGGAATTTCTCTTTATCCCATCCAATCTAATGGCTTAACGTAGTCTACGTCAACCGGTCGTGTGCTATACACAACCCCATTGATTTTTTCTTTCTTTTCTTTTCCACTTTGTCTCTGTTCTAGCAGCCATTTATACCATTTTCAAAAACATTCATCAAAAAATGCAAAGAAAAAAATCATTTTAAAATTCGCTTGTACCATTTCACTTCTTCTTTGCTAGTGGTAGTGTTACTAAATGTTTATAAACTATACACCGTGTCCAATATTTTCTCATACAAAATAAAACTCTATTTATTTCAAGTCGATAATCCAGATTTTATTGATAACTTTACCCATTACATTGCAATATTATACTGATCAAGTACAGCATATGTTTTGGAATTATCCCCTCTTTTATCCTTCTGCCCCGCCTCGGGGGGAACTCGCCATCCTCGCGGGCCACATGCGTCCCGAGTTTGTTTGATTAGGGTTTTGTATTGGTTCATATGGTATCGGTTGTGGTTATTTTCCATTCGCTGCTGTCACTATCCTTGGGTATTAAGCATGGGGTTATGATCTGGTGTATGGGGATCTGGTTCGTTGTTCTGGCAGTCGCTCTCAATTGTTCATGGCTATCGGCATCGGCATCGTACCGGAACTGGTAGTGCGGTGTGGTGCGGCGGCACGCTGTGGTGTGGAGAAACGTACTTTTGCATATAAAAAGTAATAAACGATCCATAAAAAAATGAAAATCGTGCCACGAAAAACGCATTTTTTACCCATAAGACTCTGGTGAATATCCATAAAAAAAATTGAAATGATCCATAAAATATAGCAATGTGATCCATACTTTATAACAAATTTAGCAATAAAATATCAAAAATGTACCGTTTTATATCTAGGGCATGGTCGTTAAAAGTGTACGGATTACCCATAAAAATATTGTAAATTATCCATAAAAGGTTCAAAAACTTTCCTTAAACTTGTAAAATTGATCCATAGTATGTAACCTTTGTGCAATAAAATATATTCGCATGTTCCATAAATTATTTGAAATTTTCCATAAATAAATTGCCAATGATCCATAGAATGATGAATAATGAACCATAAGCTTATAATAATGATACATAGTAAATCAGTTTTGTTCGCTAAACCATATGGTATGATCCATGAATTATGCCTGCATTTTTCCAGGTTGGGGCACTTTTTTAAAATTTTGATCCATAAAGATTGTAAAATTGATCCCTAACTGCGCTACTACTCAGATTTAGTTGTCCGTTCTTTCAGGTATCTGGACAAATTTTACTACTAAAAAAGGATTTTTTTTTGAAGGTTTACTGGCGGGACTCTGAAGAGTAGAAACCTCTACACCAGGCCTTTGATAATATCCTTGCGTAAATCCTTTCGAATCATTTTGCCAGCCGTACACGGAACATGTCGTCCAAGAAGACGCTGTTGCAAATGACTCGGAAGGAGCCACGTTTGAGAATTTTGAGTCCTTTCGTCTATTATTTTATTTCAATTGTTTTTTGTTTTGTTGGTAGTCAGTGTTGCGTTTGCAAATCCAATACGGTGTTTCGTAATTTCTTCAGTCTTTTGTAGTTCAGTCCGTGAAGTGTGTCATGTATGTGCTCTGAGAGTCTGGAAGCAGTTTTCTCGAACCAAAAATAAGAAGCTAATATATTGTTCGTTGTGCGTTAGAATGATATAACTTAATTCCTTTTGAAGCATTTCACCAGCCGTGCAAGGATCATGTCGTCCATAGAGACGCTGTTGACACTGCCTCAAAAGGTGTTAAATTTTCAAGTATGCTTCCCCTTTCTCAGTCATGTTCATGTCCGCTGTTTTGTATGGTGTCGTTTTGTCTTTTTGTTATTTAGTTTGTCAGTGTGTTTTTTTTTCAGTCTTTTGTAGTTTAGTTCATCATTTATGTGCTGCGAAAGTCTTTTTGAACAGTTTTCTTTAATCCAAAATGTCGTTGAGATATTTGAATTCTACCAGTTTTAGTAATGTCTGATGTTACAAGTCCCAGTTTGTTGATGGGACTCATGAGAGAGAAGTTTCCTCCTCGTTGCGTCTCTTTATGTTATTTAATTAGTCAGTCAGTGTTACGTTTATATGCTCAAGAAGGCACTTCGTAACTTCTTCAGTCGTTTATAATTTAGTTAACAGATGTCTAGTTCTTATGTGCTCTGAAAGTCATCGATGCAAGACCTCGTCTTACCACGTTTGATACACTTGTCACTTTGTCCGCCTTAGTCAGTTTTTGTCTTCTGCGTTATTTAGTTAAATCCTATAGTTCTATGGTAGAAAAATTTACGTTTACTTGTCTGTTCATTGCCTCCTTTTTATTTGTCAAATCCTAATCTCTAAGTTGTTTAATCGTTTCAAAGTCGTCATGCATGTGTAGCCAATAATTATTTGAGCCTTGCTCAACTACAAGATTCACTTTTCGGTGGCAAAGTAAAGCTTCATCACGCCTATTCCCTATCTATTATTATAAAATTATCGAGAATGAAGCCGTTATAAGATTGTTTGTATACCATTGTTATGTGTGGTATTTTTATTATGGCTCTTTGAAGTGAGACATAACAAAATAAGACTAGCGCCACGTTCCTAGTTTTGATAAAACTTCTACTCAGTGAATCCAACAGTCGATTCCCTACGAATGTCAATAATCTTGAACAGATTGTCTATCAACATATACCTATCTAGCTAGATTTATATTCAAGCGTGGCTACGGCTCACCATGTCAGAGAACGCATAAGAAAGCTGTTGCAGCCAAGAAGAAATCCCACATCAATATTACTGAGGAAAGAGCCCCACCAAACTGCAACAGCATTCAATGGTCCAGGACAGGAGGTCAGTTGGATCACATGTGTAAAATTAGTGCATCAATGCCAGATATGTGACACGGCATTAAATCAAAATAATCAGCATGTGATACCACCACGTCAGGATATGTCTTTGGTTGCCATCTCAGTGGAGATGACGTAGGCCCACCCATCGCGTCCAGATCACATTTCCAAGGGGAGGGATGTCCGTTCTTTCATGTACCCGGAAAAATTTTACTACTAAAAAAGGATTGCGGAGTTTTTACGGATCCGTATTGAGGATTGAAGAACTAAACGGTCGATGTTTCCGGTATCCGAAGTGTTAAGATAGCGTAGATTAGATTCCAGGCAAACGGCTGATTCAAGCATTTGCCCGGTATAATGCAAACGGAGGATGTTTTTTTAGTTTAGTCCGACGAGCGATAGCGAGTTAACAGCAAGCGTCTGCCCGGCATAATTTAAATCAAATTTTCTGAAACAACAGTTTAATCAAGTCATAAATTTGACCTGTAGTTCTTTATGTGCAAATAATGTTAAGTTCACAAAGTTGGTTTGTTATGAATCATTTTTTGAAGACTATGATTTGTTATACAAACTATCAGGGGTCCCTGGCAATTTATTTATGGAACATTTACAATAATTAATAGATGATACGTACATATGTTACATTCTGTGGATCAATTTTGCAAGTTTAAGGAAAAAATATTGAACCTTTTAAGTATCATTTTCAATGTGTTAATGGGAAATCCGAAAAAAATTATATATTATAATTCTTGATCCTTTCACTGTTCAGCTTCAAGTGGTATTGCTTCATCCGAATTAACAGCTGCTCCAAATTCCTGTTGTGGTCGATCATCGCCTGCTCGACCGTATCATTCACATCCGTCATCCTCTAGTGCTCGAAAATCTCATAGACCATGCAGGGTCTCGTGAAGCTTCTTCAATTTCGTGACAATAAATTTGAATACATCTGAATTCACACGAAGAAGTCTTTTCAAGAGTAGAACATGTTATAATATAAATTAACCTTCAATCTAGCCTCTGGGGTGCCAAGAATATGAATACTCAGCCTTCGATAGTTGCGATAGTTGAGAATACAATATTTCTTACAACTACAAATTTCGGGATTTTTTTTATTTATTTTCTCGCAAATTTCGATATAATTCAGGAAAGTAAAATGTTCTTCAATGCATCGTTCTTGATTCCGGATTTTTGACGTAGGACTTACGTCTCTCTTTTCTATTCCTGTATAGGGGCGCCGTTCTAAAATTTCTGAAATCGCAAGCGTTACGCGGGTTTGGAGACTTTGAACGATAATATCTCCTCTCTGGCCCACAGACATTTTACGATAAGTATTTCATTCGCAAGGTAGAACATCAACGCTGAATCCCTGTTGCAAATTTAATTCATAATGTTTGTTTAAACTAATTAAAATGTACTTAACAGGAAAATGTCTAAACGCACAACGCTATTGGTCGAAAATGACATCATGTTTGCGCCTCGCTCTGATTGGTTCATACTGCCACAGTTACCGTGCCAGCGAATTTCAAACATGTGGGGACGACCGACCAATCATCAGTTCTCGCTGTGCGTCCGTAGGCGACACACGTATTTGCGGAGCACGGTGGTAGAAAACGCCGCCCGTGGAAACAAGAAGACCAGACCAAGAAGAATCATCCACGTCACCTGCAGCTAGCCATCCGCAACGACGAGGAGCTGAACAAACTTTTCTCCGGTGTGACCATTTCACAGAGTGGTGTCCTGCAGCCCAAAAAGACTGAAGAAAATTTCAATCGCGAACCAAGTTATCAACTAAAATCCGTCCTTTTCAGGACGATCAAATCAAGTTGCCAACTAAAGAGTATGTTTGATAGAAATTTCTCTTAAGCTCAATTTTCATTACCACGCACCGGCTCAATATGGCGTTGAAAAATCCGCGTCCCGGAGAAAATGGCCAAATCAATCGCCCACATCATCTTCGTGGTCAAGTGGTTAGCGGCGTCGCCCGTCGTTCATTGCCATGAAGTGAGGGTTCTATTCCCGCTCTAGCCTGTGGATCTTTTTGCAACACGAAAATGTCCAGTCTAATCCACTGGGTGTTAGGTTAAGTTATTCGTTATTATTTTTTTTTTCTATGTTCAATGTTCAGTCTGCACACTCTCGAGTGGAAGACGTTGCAAATGTCATTTTTTATCGTAGTATTAAGTGCTGCCAAACACTCAGGCCGTCCTACTGCCCAAGAAGACCGAGAAGAAAATTTCAATCGTGAACCATGTTCCCTCCGTTAACAACTAAAACCAGGTCTTTTCAGGACGAACAAATAAATTTGCCAACTAAAGAGTATGTTTGATTGAAATTTCTCTTGAGCACACCGAATTTAAAAGGAAGGGGGGGAAAACGGGAGAAAAAAGGAAGTTTTTATTAAACTATTAATTGCGAAAAAAGTAAAAAAAAAAAAATATAGGGAAAAGAATTTTGAATATTAGGGGGGGGGGGGGGGGGTGTGTGGTGGGGGAGGGGGGGGGGGGGGGGGGTTTTTTTATGTGTTTATTATTTTTTAACTTTTTAAATTGAGAGGGTATATGGTGGGGGGTTTTGACGTAGGACTTACGTCTCTCTTTTCTATTCCTGTATAGGGGCGCCGTTCTAAAATTTCTGAAATCGCAAGCGTTACGCGGGTTTGGAGACTTTGAACGATAATATCTCCTCTCTGGCCCACAGACATTTTACGATAAGTATTTCATTCGCAAGGTAGAACATCAACGTTGAATCCCTGTTGCAAACATAATTCATAATGTTTGTTTAAACTAATTAAAATGTACTTAAAAGAAAAATGTCTAAACGCACAACGCTATTGGTCGAAAATGACATCATGTTTGCGCCTCGCTCTGATTGGTTCATACTGCCACAGTTACCGTGCCAGCGAATTTCAAACATGTGGGGACGACCGACCAATCATCAGATCTCGCTGTGCATCCGTATGCGACAGACGTGTTTGCGGAGCACGTTGGTAGAAAACGCCGTCCGTGAACACAAGAAGACCAGACCAAGAAGAATCATCCCACGTCACCTGCAGCTAGCCATCCGCAACGACGAGGAGCTGAACAAACTTTTCTCCGGTGTGACCATTTCACAGAGTGGTGTCCTGCAGCCCAAGAAGACTGAAGAAAATTTCAATCGCGAACCATGTTATCAACTAAAATCCGTCCTTTTCAGGACGATCAAATCAAGTTGCCAACTAAAGAGTATGTTTGATAGAAATTTCTCTTGAGCTCATCGAAATTTTCATTACCACGCACCGGCTCAATATGGCGTTGAAAAAGCCGCGTCTCGGAGAAAATGGCCAAATCAATCGCCCACATCATCTTCGTGGTCAAGTGGTTAGCGGCGTCGCCCGTCGTTCAAGCGGTTGTTGTCATGAAGTTGAGGGTTCGAATCCCGCTCCAGCCTGTGGAACTTTTTGCAAAACGAAAATGTCCAAACTGGTCTACTTCGTGTTAGGTTAAGTTTTTCGTAATTCGCTCTACACCCAAACTAATGGAGTAAGATTGTTATACAATTTCGCTTGATTTTGTTCCATTTTTGCTATTGATCGTAAGTTGGATGAAAAATCTAGCATTAGTTGTGGGCAAAATAGTAACAGAAACTCGCGATGAAAAATTGAACGTGTGCGTGAGGTTGTGCGCAGTGATATTTAGTTGATGAGTAAGAGATGTGTGTCCCGAAAGTCAGATGGCTCACCAAAATATAATAAATCGATACGAGATCAGGATACGAACCGCGAACGTCAGCGCGGCGGCTTTTGATAGCAACCATTTAGCCACTTCGATAAACTAAAGGATGGGGAATATAAACCCTACAAGTAGTTCTTTTGGCGAGGAATTCATGGTACAGCAATGATGCAAATGGATATATTTTCCACCAAGCTATGTACAACCGGTCGCTAACAAACTTGCATGGCATTGTTTATTAACCAAAGCGGTTTGTCGATGATCAGTGAGGACAAAAATAGAACACTTGGCGGCGGCAATACCACAGTGGCCAATAGCGTTGCGGGATTTTGTGATATGGACTCATCCATATTGTATATTGATATGTTGGTGATGATTGAATAAGGATCCTACAGCGATAAATTTGTTTCGAGCTATATTTGCTTGCCAGTCGCTTGCACACACTTGCATTTGTACCATAAAACGCATTGTGGATCAAAATGGGCAAAATAGCCTTTTCTGAATCATGCGGATTTCTCAGGATATGATTGCAAAACTGCAATTGCACTTTTTTGCCACCTTTTCAACTTTTGAGTGTATGTTCAATATTCAGTCTGTACAATCTCGAGTTGAAGGCGGTGCAAATGCCTATTTTTATCGTAGTATCACGTGCCGACAAACACTCAAGCTGTCATGCAGCCCAAGAAGACTGTGAAGAACATTTCAATCACGAACCATGTTTCCTCCATAAACACAGAATCCATGTCACACTTACAAGAACGTTGGGCATTTCAGCGCCAACATTTGATTAGGGCGAATCTGTTTTTGTAAACAAACACTTTGTCTGCTAATTTATCGGAAGTTGAATACAATTCCTTCAAATTGAATATATCAGCGGATAGAAATAAGCTGATCTTCCTTAAAGAGTGCTTAATTTGTATTTGTATTTGTGACTTTTTGTTCAAGAGCAAATGAATACGAAAGCCATTGTTTACAAAAGCAAATTCGCCTTAATTTAATGTTGGCGCTGATTTAACAAACAAAATATCATTAACAGTAAATTCGAGCCGAACTGCAGTTTCTATCATTTTTTGTGGAGAACCAATTGCGGAAGAAGAACCGGAGCCTCACACACCAATAGCATAGGGTTTCATGGTTCTATAGACTGAATAAAATATAGTAGAAATTTATTAATTCGATGACATCAATTTCTTCACATCAACAAGCAGTCCTACGTCAACTTTACAGTTATGTCACTGACATAACTCACCCTTTCGTTTTTTGTATTTACCAAATGTTGGCCAGTCATTTCTTAGAGCGTAGTTTTTATTTCTTTATTTTTTTATTTATATATTTATTTTTTGTGCAGCTCTCACTGAGATTCCATCGAGATGGAAGAAAATCAGCAAACCATTCGCTGCACGATTTTGTTCACTCACATTCAAAATCCAGGGATGTCACATCGTGCATTCGAAAACTGATTAATATACAATATTCGTCGGTCTCAAGGGTCCTCCAAAGGTTCCAGGAATCGATGGCAGTGGACCACAAGCCAGGAGCTGGACAAAAACCCGGAACGAACACTGATTTAGCAGCCCATATGCACTTGTGGCAAACGGTGTGATCCATTCGTTACCAAAGGCACCATAAACGGTAAGATTTACAAACGAAGGGCCTCGAAAAACAGTACGATAAAAAAAAACCGTTGTTTTGGCCTGATTTGGCTTCATGTCACTACTCAAAACAAAAAACGAAAGGATGAGTTATGTCAGTGACATAACTGCAAAGTTGACGTAGGACTGCCTGTTGATGTGAAGAAATTGATGTCATCGAATTCATGAATTTCTACTATATTTTATTCAGTCTAAAGAACCATGAAACCCTGTGCTGATGGTGTGTGAGGCTCCGGTTCTTCTTCCACTATTGATTCTTCACGAAAATTTATAGAAACTGCAGTTCGCCTGGAATTGACTGTTAATGATATTTTGTTTGTTAAATCATCGCCAACATTAGATTGGCTTTCATAGTCATTTGCTCTTGAACAAAAGGTCACAAATACAAATTAAGCACTCTTTAAGGAAGAAGAGCTTTATTTCTATCCGCTGATATATTCAATTTGAAGGAATTGTATACAACTTCCGATAAATTAGCAGACAAAGTGTTTGTTTACAGAAGCAGATTCTTCCTAATCAAATGTTGGAACTAAAATGTCCAACGTGCTTGTAAGTGTGAAATGGATCCTGTGTTTACGGAGGGAACATGGTTCGCGATTGAAATGTTCTTATCACTTTTCTTGGCTGCAGGACAGCCTGAGTGTTTGGCGGCACGTGATACTACGATAAAAATAGGCATTTACACTGTTTCTAACTCGAGATTGTATAGACTGATGATTGAACATATACCCAAAAGTTGAAAAGGAGGTAAAAAATGCAATTGCAGTTTATACTATGATATCTTGAGAAATCCGCATGATTCAGAAAAGGCAATTTCGCCCATTTTGATTCACAAAGCGTTTTATGGTACAAATGAAGCCATGCAAATGTGTGCAAGCGACTGGCAAGCAAAAATAGCTCGAAACAATTTTATCGCTGTAGGCTCCATATTCAATCATCACCAACATACACCAACAATATACAATATGGATGAGTCGATATCACAAAATGCCGCAACGCCATTGGCCACTGTTTTATTGCCGCCGTCAAGTGTTCTATGTTTGTTCTCACTGATCATCGACAAAGCGTTTTATGAAATAAACAATGCCATGCCATGCAAGTTTGTTAGCGACAGGTTCTACATAGCTTGGTGGAAAATATGTCCATTTGCTTCATTGCTGCACCCTGAATTCCTCGCCAAGTGAACTAACTGTTGGGTTTCTATTCCCACATTCTTACCTTGTCAAAGTGGCTAATTGGTTGCCATCAAGAGCCGCCGAGCTAGCGGTCCTGGTCTGTATCTCGATCTTGATATGTAGATTTTATTTTTGTTAGCCATCTGACTTTCGAACACTCATCTCTTACTCATCAACTAAATATCACTGCGAACAATCTCACGCACACGTTCAATTTTTCATTGCGAATTGCTGTTGCTGTTCTGCCCACAACTAATGTTAGATTTTTCATCCAACTTACGATCAATAGCAAAAATGGAACAAAATCAAGCGAAATTGTATAACAATCTTACTTTATTAGTTTGAGTGTAGAGCGAATTACGAAGAACTTAACCTAACACCAAGTAGACCAGTTTAGACATTTTCGTTTTGCAAAAAGTTCCACCGGCTGGAGCGGGAATCGAACCCTCAACTTCAGGACAACAACCGCTTGAACGACGGGCGACGCCGCTAACCACTTGACCACGAAGATGATGTGGGCGATTGATTTGGCCATTTTCTCCGGGACGCGGCAGTTTAAGCAACGCCATGTTTAGCCGGTGCGTGGTAATGAACATTTCGATGAGCTCAAGAGAAATTTCAATCAAACATACTCTTTAATCGGTAAATTGATTTGGTCGTCCTGAAAAGGACAGATTTTAGTTGTTTACGGAGGGATGATTTACGTCAGCGTCGACGTCGGGCTTCTTCCGCTTGCCTCGTCTAGCGGACGTGCCAGCCACGTCAGGCGCCACATCAGCGTCTACTCGATTTCCAGCATCAGGGCCAAAAACTCGGAACGTCTCGGAAAAGCGCTTTTTTATCACGAGAGCGGGATACACACGTCTGAACGTGTCGATGATCCAATAACGAATGATTACTATTCTTCTTCTTTATTGTTTTAACGGGAATGCCAGGCCTGTTTTTCATAATGGCATATATCATAACATGACAAGAAGGGGGTTCTCAACGAAGGCAATGCAAATCAAATTTTACAAAAGGGGACGGGCCTCAGTTGTTACGCCAGACAGCAGCGTGGAAATAAAATCATTAGTTTTCTTTAGAGCGACAGGGGTTTCAGAGGTTAAATTCGCATCTTTTCTACTCAGGCAACAGAAAACCGGCCCTTGTCAGGGCCTTAGAACCCTATCCCAAGAGAGTTGAGATTTAGACAAACTTGCTTCTGAAACTGCATAACAATAGTAACAATACAAACAATAGTTTGTAAATATTGGCCAGAAAAATTATAACTCACATTTTAAAACTACCTGCAACTAACCTAATCTAATATCTGCACCTAATCCACTATGAACCTATGTATAACAAGAACTACAATGAAGCTAACCTACCCCCTACACTGAATATGTGAAACACATAATTGGTCTGCCGTGCTGCAGTTCCGTTCAAATTAACTGTTAATATTTCGTTTGTTGAATGTACAACGTGCTTGCTAGTTTTAACATGGCAAATAGAGATTTATATATGGATACTAATAAAAAATGTTGCTCATTTTCTCCAGAACATGGCTTTTCAAGCAACGCCATGTTGAGCCGGTGCGTGGTAATGAACATTTCAATGAGCTCAAGAGAAATTTCAATCAAACATACTCTTTAGTTGGCAAATTTATTTGTTCGTCCTGAAAATACAGGGTTTTAGTTGTTAACGGAGAGAACATGGTTCGCGATTGAAATTTTTTCTCGGTCTTCCTGGGCAGCAGGATGGCCTGAGTGTTTGGCAGCACGTAATACTACGATAAAAATTGACATTTGCAACGTCTTTCACTCGAGATTGTACAGACTGAACATTGACCATAGAGCGAATTACAACGAACAACTTAACCTAACACCCAGTGGATTAAACTGGACATTTTCGCTTTGCAAAAAAGTTCCACTGGCTGGAGCGGGAATCGAACCCTCACTCCATGGCAATGAACGACGGGCGACGCCGCTAACCACTTGACCACGAAGATGGTGTGGGCGATTGATTTGGCCATTTTCTCCGAGACGCGGCTTTTTCAACGCCATATTGAGCCGGTGCGTGTTAATGAAAATTTCGATGAGCTCAAGAGAAATTTCTATCAAACATACTCTTTAGTTGGCAACTTGATTTGATCGTCCTGAAAAGGACGGATTTTAGTTGATAACATGGTTCGCTATTGAAATTTTCTTCAGTCTTCTTGGGCTGCAGGACACCACTCTGTGAAATGGTCACACCGGAGAAAAGTTTGTTCAGCTCCTCGTCGTTGCGGCTGCAGGTGACGTGGGATGATTATGCTCTTCTTGTGTTCACGGGCGGCGTTTTCTACCAACGTGCTCCGCAAACACGTCTATCGCATACGAATGCACAGCGAGAACTGATGATTGGTCGGTCGTCCCCACATGTTTGAAATTCGCTGGCACGGTAACTGTGGCAGTATGAACCAATCAGAGCGAGGCGCAAACATGATGTCATTTTCGACCAATAGCGTTGTGCGTTTAGACATTTTTCTTTTAAGTACATTTTAATTAGTTTAAACAAACATTATGAATTAAGTTTGCAACAGGGATTCAGCGTTGATGTTCTACCTTGCGAATGAAATACTTATCGTAAAATGTCTGTGGGCCAGAGAGGTGATATTATCGTTCAAAGTCTCCAAACCCGCGTAACGCTTGCGATTTCAGAAATTTTAGAACGGCGCCCCTATACAGGAATAGAAAAGAGAGACGTAAGTCCTACGTCAAAAACGATTAATATAAAAAAAATACGAATCCCCTACATAACGCATTACATGATAATTAATATCGCAACATAGTTCAACTCGAGCACCCCTGTTGACGTATGTACTACACTTTAACCATCTAGACTGCATTTAGGCGTGATCATTTCAGTATGGTGCGCTTACTTGCAAGCAATCAATTTTGGTACACAGTCGATTACAATTCCTAATATTGAGTAAATTGTGTTTACTCTCGAAAAATTCCGTCGATTACCTGGAAAAAATAAACGCATTGAAGGATAACATTGTATACAAAGGCACGAAAAATTTGTTTACTGTCAGATTTGGGTCCATACTTTTCAAACAGGTACTTTTTCGCCTTATATAATAGACTCACTGTTGTCTGTTTTCATTAAAGTGACCAGATGGCTCGCGCTTCAACGCGGGACATATTATTAATTTATAGAAGCGGGAAGGGTGGTTGGTTTGGGGGGTGAGGGTGTGTGTTTCTTAAATAGATATTTCGAGAAATTATAAAAGTATATGGTCAACATAGTTTTTCAGAGCTTTTATTTACATCCATTTATCCATCCTTAGGAATCACAAATCTAATTCAATGCTGTACGTGTCAAACATACTTTTCTGCGCTGACTACCTTACTTAGGAAT
Organism: Aedes koreicus; assembly: GCA_024533555.2. Lineage (NCBI taxonomy): Eukaryota > Metazoa > Arthropoda > Insecta > Diptera > Culicidae > Aedes > Aedes koreicus. Next base: position 88,288 of record JAHHFK020003988.1, read on the forward strand.
GAAACATCTTCGGCAACATTTTTGCTGCATTTCACGCATGTGTCCTCAAAATTAAACCTCACCTGCAACAACGCTTTCAGTGTATCGACGCTCAACTGAGATTTTTCCGTGGTCCAAACTTTGTTAACGACTGAAAATACCCTCTCCGTTACAGCATTTGTACCCGGCAAACATAATGCAAATTCTACATTTTTTTTTAAGTTTTGAAACGGAATGTTATTCACTTCAAAATGTTTAGAAATCTCAATCCACCTATCCTCGATTTCAATCTTATTTTCATTCCACGGAGAATTTTTTTTCAATACTTACATATTTTTTTGCACATTCGTCAAATAGCTCAGCTTCTTCTTTGTCGGCATCAACCGATTTGCCAGAATCATCAAATTTACGGACATATGCGAAACACGTTTGTACTGGCTGCCAATCAATGGTGGTTTTAAGGTTCACCCACTTAAAACAAATAACCTCGTCAAACTGAGAATCTCGAGCCTCAAGATAGTCAATACATTTCTGATAGAAACTAATCATATTCGACTTGTACAATGTTGACTTGGGACAACCGTTTTCCTCCAGATTTTTCAACTGACTTCGGACACTTAGTGGTAAAAACTGATTTTTTTTCACCGTATTGTCAAATACCGACGCCTGACTATGCATGAAATACAACCACATTTCAGAGCTCTCATCTTCAAAAAATTCGCGAAGAATTTTTGGACTGTGATCGATTGACAAAAAGTAAGATTTCAGTGGTGAGAACAGTTTTAACACTCGTTCAATAGCTGGCATCAAAGCTAGCCAGCGAGTCTTACTGTGGTCCAAAATCCTCATGTATTCTTCTTCTGCTTCCTCGCAAAAACCTTTCAGTTTCTCGACCCTGATCGTGAAAAAATAGATATGACTGTAGATCTTAACAATAATACCCTCAATATCCACGGGAAGTTGATCCACCGCCGCCTGAATTGTGTTGTGAACGATATATGCAGCGCATCCTACACCCAAAATCGGACTCTGTAGCTGATCCTTTAGCTTGCAATAAACGTTGTTCGTACCCTTTCTATGGAGACCACAAAAATTTTTGTTGGCGTTGTCTGCACAAATCGCCGCTACCTTTCCCTGAATTTTGTATATGCACAAAATTTCGTAAATTGATTCCGCAATAATGTCCGATGTTTCGTCAGGAAGCGATAAAAAATCCAACAACTTAACCTGAATTCCACGTTTGTAGTCAAAATCTCGAATTACAGAGGGGAACAACTTTGTTTCCTTGTGATTTGAAGCGTCGGAGAAGGTTGTTAGAAAATTGATGTAGTCCATACATGTTGAAATCTGATGAACAGAATATGGAGCCAGGACATTTTTAGCAACCGCTTCTGTTTTGGTGCGACCGCAAGGGAATTTTGGGTGGAAAAGGCGCGCAAAAAGGTTGGCGGGGGGGGGGGGGGGAAAAAAAAACCCCAGGGCATCTTCAACGGTGGTCCAAATCGTTGATGGGATTTTTTTTTTTAGACCAAACGCAAAAACACCGCTGCAACGGTGTTGTAAATTTTGTTTTATACCGGATCTATTTTACATCATTTCAAAACTGGTATATGTTTTGATCTATTCTTGCAGCAATTTGGAACAAGAAACATACCGTTCCAAAAGCCTACACGCTGCTTGATAATACCAATTAATGAGTAAAATTTCAGCGTTTGCGGCGAAAATTGGCCGTATTTGGTGCGGGTGATGCTGGCCCCGGCCAGAAAGTGGTGTTGCTCACCTAGGATGCTGATAATTATCTCAAGTTGCTCCCGGTGCTTTGCGAATTGCTTTTCGTTTAATTCCTGAATAACAAATGGTTCTCTTAGCTTTTTATAGCCACTGCATTTTCCGGAAAATGCTGACGAATTCGAAATGGGGAGGCTCTCGGAATTGTACCTGTTGTGGATTTTACGACAATTTGGTGGCAAACTCTGATTCCGAATAGTATTTAGATTTCTCGGAAATGAAAAATGATGAAGTCTTCAAAGTGAACAATTGGTTTATTGCTGGATTGTGCATTATGAGCACTCGCAAATAGCTCATACAGATAAATTTAAGAGACGATTGTTATATAGACATTTTCGCCAGGTTTACTAGGGATCAAGATGTTCCAGCCTATCTTCTGGGAGGGAGGATACATTTTACTATGGCAGTTTTGATAAGCTTACTGGGGGAAACCGATGATACCTTGAAGATAGATTCAGTTTAAAACTAAAAAGTTCGAAACTTTTTTGCATTTTACCAGAAATCGTTTTTCAATATTATATTATTCAATTGCATATTCTACAGCTTTGAGACAATACTGCCGAGAAGTGTGGCAATTGCGTGAATTGGTTAGAGACTTTATATGCTTCTAGAAACTGAACGAACTCTTTAAATATTATTTTCTGAGTTACCATAAACTTCGGATTATCTATGAAGTTTGGGTGGAAATATAATGAACTTTACAGAAGTTGAATAGACTTATTGTAAGTTTCTAGATAATCATGAAGTTTGCTGGCTCTCTTTTGCGAACAGAAGTAGTGGAACTTCAGAGAAGTCAATTGGATTGCGGAAAAATTCTCAACGTTTCTGGAAACTTGGTTTAGCTACCAAAAAGTTTACTGATCATCCATGGAATAGAAACAACTTTCTGGTAATTACCGGAACTTTGAGAAGCGGATTTTGCTTGCCAAAAGTTATTAGGACTTGCAGTTGGTACATATCTCATGACAAATAGCAGAAAATCACAATTATTTTAATGTTTGCCGAGAAATTGAAAAATCTGGAAATTGGTCGATTTATATGTTTAAGGAGTTGTTGGAATTTCTGTGAAATAAATAGCATTTTCGAGATGTTGTTAAGCCTTACAAGAACTTTTTAGAATCTCCAAGATTGTGATACGGTGGAAATTACACGTAATTGAATAAACATTAAAAAAGTAGTTAATTTTTTCATTCTCGTTTTGGTTCGGTACGAAAAACACTAACGTGTAGTAAGAAGTTTTAGTTCTTCTTAAAACTTAAGCACCATGAGCTTAAGGGATGTTGCCTGAACTATTGAAAAGTTTCGCGAGCTTCTGGGAAGATCCCAGAACCTCTAGGAAGCTCCTTAAACTTATGAAAAAATCCTTGGAATGTTTCCTAAACTTTTGAGAAATAGTTTAAAAGTTTCCTGTATTTTTTTCCAAAAATCTTTAAAAGTTTCCTGTATTTCTGGGACGCTTTCTGAATTCTGAACTTCTGGCGTCTTCAATGACGTGATCCTTTCCGTTTCGACTCTTGTTTTTCCGCTGCCAAATTACAAATCACCATTATCTAATATCGTTTTAATGAAATGCATACATTCACAAACTCACCTTCAGCCTAAATAAAGAGCAAGTATTTCTCGTCGTGTGCTAACGACGCACTACGGCTGCTACGACGGCAGTAAACATTATTTGGTGAAACCAATGGCAAAGAGATTGAGAAAAATCTGCGGTCTCTTAAAAAAACTTCTGATCTCTGATGTTGAATGATTGACAGGATGACAGGATGTGTTGGCGGTTTTTACAACAAGAAATACAACACCGGTGCGGGGAACGCGAGGTTGGTCTATTTTAGCTGGTTCTATTCAAGTTTTGCTGATGTAAATCAAGTATAAAGTTGTTCCAAATATAGACCACCGCTGAAGATGCCCTCAGCATGAGCAAGCTGCTGTTCCTTAAAACCGAATTCTCCTTTTCGAAAAAAAAAGTTGCTTGCTTTTGACGATGTGGCAGCCGCTCCTAGGGCGCGCTTATGTTTCTCCGTTGCCGTGTGCCTCTAAACATCGGTTTTACCTCCCGATCCGAAGAAAACTCGCTGCTGCAGGATTCACAGTAAACGCTGCCAACGGTCTTCGCCCTTTTCAGGAAAGGAAATTCCTTTTTCAGGTCATCCAAAAACAAACACTGGCGTTTTTTCGACATGATTGAAGTCGCTGAGAGATAGCCTACAGAACCGTATTCTAAACAAAATATCACAATATCAAGTTTTATGTACATACCTTGCACAATCCATAACAATTTCTCAGGTTTTCCTTGCTGAATTCGTAATATTGCACTGAAATTACTAAAACTGTTGCCACAGTCTTGCTGCACTTGATACAAACAAGGATAAAAAACGGTCTAATTGCTGAGTTGAAGCAGGAAATTCAAGGGGGCTTCAACAAATTGTCTCCTGCTGTGCTCTCGCCGCTTCCACGTCAATTCCAATTCAGGTCTCGCACCACACCCAAGCGCACTCGTGACGAGGATCCTCTCGAGCTAGTAGAACAGCCGACGAAAATGTTCTGCGGGACTGGTCAATCCGGAAGCAGTACTCTCGGAGAATCAGCGGTGAGACCTGATGAAAAGTTTTGGGTGTATTTAACCAAAATATCGCCTGATGTGTCCGAAAGCGAGGTGCAAAATCTTGCTAACGAGTGCTTGCAAAAACCGATGCCGTAGCCAAATCTTGGGACCGGGGGGAAACTGTATGGTGGTTTGTGTGGGTTGGGGGGGGGGGGAAAAAGGTAAAAGGGGGGGGCCCGCCGGGGGTAGGGATTATATTTGGGGGTTGGGGGGTGGGGAAAATTAAGGGGTTGTGGGGCCTGTTTGTGGCTTTTGGTATTGTGGGTGGTTAAGGGGGGGGATAAAATTTTTTTTTTTTTGTGTTGTGGGTGTTGTTGGGGGGGGGGTGTGTGTTTGTGGGGGGGGGGGGGGTAGCCACTCTGAGCTGTGTGGTAAACGGTTTCTTTCACGCCGTCCATTTTTATTTTTTTCCTGCACCAATTTTCCACGTACGTTCGCTCCGAACTTAGTTTTCTGAATCACGAGCTCAGCCAATTTTGCATCTGACCTAGCTCGTTTTTTTTTAAAACACACGCACACTCATTTACATTCGTATTCACATTTCTTGCCTTACATTATTCTAACAAATTCTCACACACATACCAATGCATTTGTTCGTGCCCATTACCGATCCATTTTTATATCAACACAATAAGGACTTTGTGTATCAACGAGTGTGTATGTTCGAAGATGCAAACCCTGCTTTATTTCTCGGTTCATATCAGCCTTCACACTATGTTCGAATATTATTTTGCTTGGATCGCGCAATGTTATAGTCTTCACAGTAAGCTGTGCCAGAAACGTCAGATGATTTGTTGTGATGAGGATAAAGCTAGATCAACCAGTTGGTAAGTTATAACGGAATAATTTATTTATCTATATTACTACAAGCTGCAGGTCCGTAGAACTGGAGAACTGCAATAACCTCGAGCAAGCTGTTGTACGCATCAGGCTCCAGAAGTCAAATGTCTACGTTTGCGGAATTTACCTTCGTCCCAACTCGCATCCGGCGTTATATTCCTCGCACTCTATTGTGATTCAGCAGCTAAGTGAACGTATTTCGGATTCCGACATAATCGTTGTTGTGGGTGATTATAATCTTCCCCAGCTTATCTGGATAAACGACGAGGATGTCAATGGACTGCTGCCATCCAATGCTTCATCCGAACAAGAAATCGAGCTTGTGGAATCGATGGTCGCTTCTGGTCTTCACCAAGTCAACGAGATTCCTAGCATTCGTCAACGATCCAAATGTCGTTGAACTAATCGAGCCGCCGTCAGGTCTTCTCAGGATTGACAGTCTGCACATGCCATTCGTTCTTCGTATCGGCGTAAATGATACTTTTATGCCGCTAGCCGGAAGCCCGAATCAGATTGACAACTTCGATTTTCGACGATGCAACTTTGTGGATCTCAATGCTGCTGTTTCTGTCGTTGATTGGGATATGATGTTCCGTGACAAGGACACAGACGAGGCGGTATGTATCTTTTATAACACTCTGTACAGAATCTTGAACGAACACGTGCCACGTAAGCGATGTAGACGACAGCCTTTCAAGCATCCTTGGTGAACTCCTGAGCTGCAGCACCTTCGTAACGTTGTTCGTAAGTCCCGCAAGCGTTATTTTCGAGCGCGAACAGATGAAAATCGTAACAATCTTCATTCTGTTGAATCCAATTACAACGAATGCCAAATTGCGTCGTTTCGTAATTACATCACCCGCATGGAGACGACTGCTAAGCAAGATCCTTCCTCTTTCTGGACATTTATTCGTAACCGCAAACGCTCAAATCGATTTCCAGCTGAGATGACTTTCAAAGATTCGACTGCTAATTCTCCTGATGGATTAACCAATCTATTTACCGATTTCTTTGAAAACGTACACAGTACTAATTCGCCAGCATTTTCACCTGACAGCCACAGGAACTGCCCATTATTCGACCTGAATCTACCGCTCCTCGAAATAACACAGCATGATGCCACGTCTGCCTTGAATAAGCTAGACGTTTCCAAAGGACCTGGGACCGATCACCTTCCGCCGTTGTTCCTTAAAGAATGTGCTGAGTCTCTGCAAAGGCCTTTGACAATCATTTTCAACAGCTCGCTTCGCCACTGTACCTTCCCGAAACTGTGGAAGACAGCTTCGATCTGCCCGATATTCAAAGCAGGATCTAGTCATGCAGTTGAGAATTATCGTGGCGTTTCCATTTTGTGCTGCCTGGCTAAAGTGTTCGAAGGATTAGTTCATGATGTCCTGTACGCTGCTTCTCAACCATTTTTATCTGAGTTTCAACACGGATTTGTTAAGAAGCGTTCAACAACAACGAATCTCATGACGTTCACCAATTTTGTATCAACGGAAATTGAGAACAAGCGTCAAATAGATGCCATTTACTTCGTTTTCCAAAGCGTTCGACAAAGTGCCTCACGATCTTGCTGTTGCGAAGCTTAGATACTTGGGATTTCCAGCTTGGATTACAGAGTGGTTGCGCTCTTATCTGTCTGACCGTAATGCGTTTGTCAACATCAACGGATAGCACTCTCGCGTCTTTTCCATCACATCTGGTGTGCCACAAGGCAGCGTTCTGGGCCCACTCATCTTCATATTGTTCATAAACGATCTATGCTTTCGGCTGAAATCAGGAAAATTGCTCTACGCTGACGATCTAAAAATTGATCGCATTGTAACCTCTCACCTCGACTACTGCGCGCTTCAGGCCGATATAGATGAACTACAACGATGGTGCCGTGAGAATGGGATGGAATTGAACATCAACAAGTGTAAGTCCATTGCATTCTCTCGTCGGCAGTCTCGAATTGAATTCGAATATTCGGTTGGACCAGTATACTTGGAACGCGTTGAATCCATCCGTGACCTTGGAGTAAACATCGACAGTAAACTACGGTTCAATGAGCATGTCTACATAACTACCGATAAAGCGTTCGCAGCCCTAGGATTCGTACGACGCTGTACCACGAGCTTCAACGATATTTACTCACTCAACTCGCTATACTGCTCATTAGTTCGAAGCATCCTGGAATATGCTATTTGTGTGTGGATGCCGTCTCATGCAACGCAAATCAAACGGATGGAGCGTGTGCAGCGCAGCTTTGTACGTTTCGCTCTTCGTCAGCTACCTTGGTCGAACCCAGCGGACCCGCCCGATTACACATGCCGCTGTGAACTCATCAAAACTCTGGAAAAGCTTGATTCCAGGCGGATTAACTTGCAAAGGCTCTTCGTGTTTGACCTGATAAAAGGAAATCTCGACTGTCCCTCGTTGTTATTCAATGTATCGTTTTATGCACCTTCTCGACAATTGCGTGAGCGTGAATTATTGTTTATCAGACGCCATAGAACCACATATGGATTTAACAATCCATTGGACAGATGCTTCCGTTCGTTCAATAGTGCTAGTGTTGTGTTTGATTTTAATGTGTCTAAGGCTGTTTTTAAGAGTCGGATTAAGGTTTTGGAATAAGTTACAGTCTGTGGAATTGTTTTTTAAACAATCGAGGCGGTGAAATAAATAAATAAATAAATAACTTTTGACAGATTTGCACCGGTTGAAAAATTAAACACACTGACTAATCATCCTCACGAGCTCTTTTTCACAAACACATCGCTTATGCAGGTTGAAAAAAGACAACTGCTGTTTCAACTAATGAAGAATAGGAAGATAGATTTCTTTTTTTTTCTCCCTTTTGTGGCACAGACCTGTTGGTCCATATTAGATGAATTTCTTGATGACACGATAGTGTTCGTGAGGTCAATCCATGACAATAGCTGTCAAACGCATATAGAGATGTCACAAGTTTTTGAAAATATAAAAAAGATGTGAACAGTGCTTTGAACTAACATTGCTTATGTTGAAGCTTTGACATGACCTTGATAAAGCGAAAAGCATAATAATCAATACCAAATTTCACTGACATTTCGCTGGCTTAGGGCGAACGCGGGGCATTTCACGGGATGCATTTGGATGCGGGACATTTTTTAGAAAAGTGGGACGTCTAGTCACTTTAGATTTGCCTCATCGGAAAATGATTTATACGGTCAGTTCACCGAGATTTCTTATTCTTATGAATTTGCTCACTAGCTTGCCATCCAATGACAACCTCAGAAGGCATAAGTTGAAGAACTTACAACTAATATTAGGTAATTAATTAGGTTCATAAGGTCAACAAATTTAATTGTTCTGGTAAAATATTCCGTTCTCCAACTCTGCATCGATTGTGATTTTCGAAATTTCGGTTTTGATCGATTGCCTTAGAGCAGATTTTAATTTCAACTGTTGTGTCAATATTAGTATGGACGTCAGCTGCGGTTGTTCCTTCTATTTTGAAAATTCGATGCATGCCAAGTTTTCTGTGAATTGGCAAAAATGCTGTTCCTTCACCGAAAGGTAGGCCATGACGCCCATCATAACGATGAATGAAGAATAATCACACTCAACTAACCTTACTCAACAAAGTACTCCAACAAAAACATCAACAACAACAGCAGCACGTAAAGCGGAACAAAAGACCAACTTCAACTGTCATCATTAGCCAGCTTATGAAGAAAGTTTCACTGCGCTTTTGTTACGGGAGAGCGAAGTGCATAGGTAATCTCCCTTCGGTATGTGCATTTACTACACTTTCTGACCGAGCAAACATAATCAATTCCCGCACCTGCTAATGTCTTCTTATTGGAGGGCTGTTGCGGCGCGGATGGCTGTATGTGCCTATATGTAAGATGAAAAGGCTGCCTCTTTGCGCGCCCTCGCCATGATGAAGTGAGCAATTTGCACGCGCTGGTACCGAGTTTGGCCGTTTGGGGGGAACACAGTGAGTAGAGCCTTGATTTGAATGGACCAGTCAGTCAGTGTGAGATCGATGATGGATGGTACTCGCTGCTTTTGGCGTTGTTCTTCAGGGGGATGCAGAAGCATTGGAACAGTTTGGCAAGGATTGACCTGTGAAGGTTTCGTCAGATAGAGACAAATTGAACTATGTACGAGATTGATGCAAGAGCAGCTTATCGTTTTTTGTTGGTGCTGAAAGTCTCCGACTTCGTTGAACGTATATAGTTGTTGAAGGCTGTTTATCAGTATGGAAATTGATTTCATTGGATTTGATTTGAAGCAGTGTGCAGCAATTTTGTTTATTTATTTCAATAGCTCTCATATCATTATTTGGCAATCTTCCTAGTTGTCCTTACCGATGCAAGTTGAGTGGTTAAGAACCCAGGTGTTTGTATCAAACGACTTTTTATCTTGAGATACTTTGACTTTTATCCACCTAACAATCATTTGCTTTATTTAAAAAGGTGTGCAAAGTTCCTCCGTAGTAATTTCGAGTTGTCTTAGGGTTCCAAAATATGGCCCAAACACGTCTTAAACTGGCATTTCATTAATTAAGACAGAATTAATATGTAGTGTTTTTTAGAAAGCTTTATCCATCATAGTGACTTCGAAAAGTACCGTACAACCGTTGTCCAAGCCACTAGCCTGCGCTAGTCGGCAATTCAGTTTTCAACTTCTATAATAAGTCAAATAAAGGATTCTTCTAGAAAATTGTTTCGATAATATTGGCAAGTTTGATTCGGAATCCGACCACCAAGTGGAGCTAGAAGGCAAACAAGCTGTAGACACTAAATTTCTCCAGAACTTAATGAGCTTGAAGGATGGGAGCTTTGTGATAGGTCTCTGAATGATCAAGGGCTATCTGATAACGGGTAAGAGAATAACGCAAACTGTCACTAGTAAATGCGAGCAAATTACTTTATATTCCACAAGCTTATCTTTTGCAGATAATCCCATTTCGGCTGCGACTTAAAGACTTCTTCAGTGTCTATTGTTATCGATCTGTCAGAAGATCAACTTTTTCTAGAGGAATTTAAAGGAATTTGCTCACGAATACTAGTGATAGTTTGGAAAAGATCAATTTTTAAATTTTTAAAATAGTTTATATGTTCCCAATTGTCACTCGTTCCAGTAATATGTTCGTAAAAGTGTAGTTTTAAAAAAGTGTTTTTTCAAAACTGAAGTTATTTGCATACACTTTTTTTCATTTACTTGAAAAGCTCAATCGTGTAAGCCTTACGGAGCCAATTTTTTTTTGTATAATACGAATGTCTTAAAAATGCATCTAGTGGGAATTAAATGACAATTCGTGGAACAACCGAGGTTAGAAATGATGATATGGGTCAGGCTAGTTCTAACAGTTTATTTCAAGTTAGTTTTAAAATCAAAATCCATTTTATCGGATACGTTACACGGATAATTTACAAAATAAAATCCATTTTCTCAGATACGTTACAGATAATCAAATGCACGCGGTCAATCAGTGCATTTCGTTATGTACCAGCTACCCTTTCAAAAAATGTCAAGCCGCATTTGACGCAAACTTAATTGCGTATTTAGTGGCAATCCATTCTCTTCTGCGTACCGCAGAATCAAATTCAATTTGCTTATCATGGGAAACTGTTGAACCTTCATTTTAGTTAGCAGTATCGTCGAAAAAACTTATTTCTTCTTCGATTGTTGGTAACGTCGAATCATTTCCGGTGTATGTACTGTTGTCCTTATCAAGGCTAAGAACACCCTGCATAATATCATAATTCTTCTGCAATTCTAAATCTTCGTCTTCTTTTTCCTGAGTTAGAGGCTCCGCAATTTATCCTGGAGTACAGATAATGGCAGGTCATCTGCATCATCGCTATCCACCGGATTACACAGGATGTTCCAGGATTTTCTTATTGCATCCCCTGGAACGCAATCTCATGCTTGAGCCACCCAGAAAATAGCATCTTTAATGGTGATATGTTTTACATTTTCGTAGATTTCTGCAGTTCGCCCATTATCTCTTGCATAACAGTTTTTCGGTAGTGTGCTTTGACCATTTGAATTATACTCTGGTCCATGGGTTGAACAACATCTACGGTTTGTTATTCTTCGCCATTGAAATAAGCAGAACAATTATCAAGAACTCAAAGCCGTAATAGGCCGATTAGATTCTTCCAAAAATCTGGTGACGTGAGACACAAATTCCTCAAAAAACCATTTAAACAAAAACCTTGTCATCCAAGCATTCTTGGAAGCCGAGTAGGAGTTAAGCAACAGGAAGTTGCCTAAAATGCTCCAGTATTCTTGGTTTTTGAGATTTACCAATCAGCACTACTGGAAGCATCAATTATCCATCCATGTTGCAGCATGGCTTAAAGATAACTCGTTCGCTCGATACCTTCCGTCCCGGAGCACAAAATAACGTTAAACTAACCGGCTGACAACCTACCTGACAGCCCTTATTGACATCTCTGACATAAACGCATGAGTGGGAGCAATAAGGTACAGAGAGAGGTGAAACATATCAAGTCCAGTTTTGACGTCACCAATTGCACGGTAATCAAGCTCATCGGAGTGAGGATGCAATAAATGGGTTCACGGAGATTCAAGACCAAGTCCTAAGTAAGCCAGTACAAATATTTAATAAAAATAATGTCATATCGCCCTAACCTTAGTTCGTGACTGTACGTACTATCGAATCAAAATGTACATACTATCGAGAGTACGTACTATCGAGGTATACCTGTAGTGGAATTCTAAAGCTGTTGTTCTTCAGCTAACTATAACTTAGACAATTTTCAACAGATTTCATCCATTATAGGCTCATTTTCTTCGGTTTTAATGGACTTTGAGATCTAATTATAGTTTGAGTTTCTGAATTGTGTTATCTCATTGAAAATGTTGATTAAAACGAGATTTTCACGAAAAATATAACTCAAAATCGATTTTTTAATCAGGACATAATGTTTAAATGAATAAAATCAATTTGATTTTCATAAAAAAATATTTTTAATTGGTGTACTGGATCCAAAGATATTGGCATATTAACAAGGGGTGAGTCGCTTAGAACAGTGTGCCCGGCACGCCGTAGGAGACAATCTTACTCCATCACGAAACATGTGTGGCACTCTGCGGCACACTTTTCACATATGTACTTTTCGAAGAAATAACCTGGCAACTATGGAAAATTGGCGTTGTAAATTGTTGTGGTGTTGTATTGATTTGATTGTTTCGTCTCCTACCAGACGTAAGTATTAGAAAAAAAATTCATCATAAGTGAACATTTCAGCTACCAGTTTGTTGAGACAAAATTTTGCGTGAAATAATGCATGAGGTGAAGTAAGTGATAAAATTAATAAGTCGTGACATGATACCACTTCGAAGCTTCAATTAAAGGCACATTGTTAGAGCAAATTGGAGGCGGAATATGTAACCATCACATACATATCAGATATATTGTGAAGAGGCAAAACCTCTGCAGCCAGTCGCTGGGTCAGCTAACCATCGAGAAGATCCGAGTGATTGCAGAAGACATGCAGATGATGAATGAGCACCTTCGTTAAGAAGCTGCAGCTGGAGGAACTCCTTTAAAAGATATTAATTGAGCAACGTAAGGAAACCCAGATAAATTTCGGATTCTAAGCGGAGAAGTGATGTGCCTCCTGGATCTCGCCAATATCATTCACAAAAACTACAAGGGACAGCCCAATGGGGTTGTACGCCAAGTTAACGTAGGAAAATGCAGCAATGCGTAATAAATGTTATTATTATTATTTTTAATGAGCCTGTATTACAATAGGGGCGACATTGATCGATTGGAATAAGCGAAACCTTGCAAAAAATAACTGGGGTTGTGTATAACACATGACCGGTTGATGTAGACTAAGTTAAATCTTTGATTAGTTTCGCTTGTTTCGTAGCGGATGTACTGTAGTAAGTGTAAGTAAGTGAAAAATTGGCATCTTAGAAAATATTTGGCGGCCCTGGAAAGTAACGTTTGGTTTGAATGTTGGTATAATATAAGGCAACGGTCGTGCTAGCTGTTGTGATTGTATTGATATGACCGACCAGCTACAGACCATTATCCTTATCGCGATATAGATTGTTCAGGGTCTGTTTGGAAATACAAAGTCAGCAATTAATGATATTTTTGATAGGAGACAGTTGCGAAAAACTCTAACTGTTTGAAGCTGAAATCTCGAAAACCTCACGAAAAATGATAAAGCTATAAGCGTTTAAACTAAACGCGATCTCAACAAGCTTCCGAAATTTGGGCATACGGTTGGCATCAAAACGATTCTCACTTCCACAGCTTCTCAAAATTTCTTTCTTTCTAGAAGTAAAACTCTATCGAACGCAAATAAAAAAACAGAATAACTATTCATAACAGTTACCAATTGGAAAGTGCAGAGAATTTCAATTCGGAATATCATGTTTCAAAATCAAAACGTTGTCCGTCATAGCGATTTTTTTGAGACTTGCCGGAACGCAACATTCTTTAAAATTTTCCAACAAAGATGGATCAATAAGTACCGTAGAGCGGGGTGACTTCGATCAACGGGGTGGCTTCGACCGCCAAGTCCGATGTATATTCAATTTAAAATTATCCTTCTCCAAGCGCCTGAATTTTTTAAGCTTTGAACCATATATATATTCAGCATTTATTAGGGTATATAAATGCATTTTGTTTTTAGCATTTCTCTATTTCCTTCGCTATAAACAAATATTTAAAAAAAAAATGCTCCTTATGGTACTTTTTACCAAGCACAACAACAATCATATATTCAAGCAATAAAATGATTTTAAAAAAAATCGACAACCACATTTTCAGATTACTTCAACATTCGTCTAAGCTAATCAAAAAATATTAATTTTGTATACATAAACAAATTAATGAATAAAAAACATATTTTGATCGAAAATTAAGAGCAAACCAATAAACGCGACAACCTTCTCGAAGTGTTGCACTACCTTCCAATCAGTCAAAGGGTTTGTTTTGTTTTGTTCTGTGTTGGAGAAAAGGTGTGAAACATTTATTTCGACAATTTAATGGCATTGAGAAGGCCAAAATGCCGAGTACGTGAAAAAAGTTGGTGGAAGAGCTTATTTACAGTACAGTTCCGAATAGATGGATGCTGCGTTGCAGGCAGTACGAAAAAAAAAACGATATTCACTGCGTTCCGATACAGCATTCCTTACAGCACCCTTCATGATACACTCAATGGACGGCTCCTGCAGACGGTTGGTGGTCAGACAATCTTAACCGATGCCCAGGAAGCGGATCTCCGGGAAACTATCAAAATTGTAGGTGAAAGGGGATTCCCTTTGACTCCGGCCAGCGCAAAGCTACTGATGAAAGGTTTTCTGGATAGTAACCAGATAAAAACGCGATTCCACAACAACAATCCCGGTAAGGACTGGTTCACTTCTTTTATGAAGAGATCGCATACATTGACCACCCGTTGGTCAGAAAATATAAAGCGGAATAGAACGAAGGTGAGTCACGCCGTTGTGAATGAATATTTCGACAACTTGGCGGAAACGGTTCGAGATGTTTCTCCAGAGAACATTATAAATTTTGAAGAGACAAACTTCACCGATGATCCTCACACCGGTGTAGTACCGAATTAAAAACGACATGAGTGAGGTATTTCTGTTTATCTAATATTATGGTGAACTACTGAAAAATAGCAATGGATGGGTCGCTCATAAATTATGTCATGCTTTTAATGGAAGGGAGCTTTGGGAATTGTGATAATCTGTACACAAAATTTAAGGTCCCCTGTGCTATTCGGGAGACATCTGCATCAAACGGTTTGCATAAAAATTTGGTGTTTTTTTATTCATTTAAGCACTTCAAATGGATAAAATTGATTTTGATCGAAGTCACCCCATTATAGAAAATTGGCCAAGGGAATTTAACAATTTTTTCAAAGTTCATCTGACATAATAAATTTTTAAAATTTCTGTGTCGTGTTATACTACAGATACCAGTACTGGTTTAAAAAATGTAAAACAAAATTTTAAAGATAATTATCATAGAAAATTTCAAGAAATAGTTCAAAAAGTGATCGGAGTCACCCCGTTTTACGGTACACAAAATATATTCATATTTAAATGGTAAATTTTTTAACACTTGAGTAAATTAAATGGCAGTCGTTAAACGCTCTAGTTGATAAAAGCAAACATCTCAAAAATCAATCAAGAAGCTATGAGTTATGAGCGTCCAGTGTTTCAATTTTTCGTGAGGATAGCCATTTGTAAAATTTCTACTTGGCATGCTTGCCTTGCCATAAGCATGCTATATATTTACGCTTCTGACTAAAATAGAGACCGTTTACATTTCCGAGCCGTGTTCGAAATTGTACACAACACTCAAGGTATGCAACGAAGAGAAAATTAAATTTGTTTTAGCCACCGCTGTCTGCCAATTGGTATGAACTTGGAAAGTAATTTTAGATAAATTCAAATAAAACACTCTCTCAAAATAAAATTGGTCGTCCTAAAAAGGACGGATTTGAAATGGTCTGAAACCTTCTCGGTCTTTTGAAGAATCAGCCTATTTAAGCCGTTCCATGTTGCGCTTTACCAAAAGATGGCTACCATATATCACACACACACACACACAAGCACCTTATTTCGCTCCTCGTGGTTGCACCCACCGACTGGCTACACAGACGTAACTGGCTTCGGCAACTGACTTCTTAACACACCACAGCATAAATTATGGCTGCCTAGCAACGGTTGCCTAGCCAACGGCTTACTAGCAACAACCTGCAGCGCAATCAGCTCCCTGTACAATTGGTTGCTCGCCAGTGCTCCTTCTTTGTCACTTGCCACTGCCAGCTGCCAAATCCAAAGTGGTGCCTTGCCGCTCGGCACTGCTGAATGAAGCTAGCGCACCCTCCAGGGTACATGCCATCGTCAAGCGCCAGCTGCCAATCCATACTGGCTCGTTGCTCCGCACAGCTCCGTTACTGCCAAACGACTGAGAAAAATTGCGAAGGTGTCCCCTTTATAAATCGTTTACTGACACGTATGAGACTTTTGTTACTTAAATTTGAAATCTGTGATAGGAAAGTACTGTGCATTTAGTAAATTCCTGAAAAATCAGCATTATAAAACATCACCTTATATTTACGTTACTTTCAATAGTTGATTGTTAAAAATCAATAGTTTTAAATATTAGAATCAAAGCGTAGATAATGTCCCGATCGATTGGTGCAAACATTTTGTAAATCAATCGTGAAATGACTTAGTTATTAATGTTCAAAACCAATATATTTTTCGTGACGCTCAAAATTTTCGCAATTCGAACGTGTACCCCAGTATTGAAAACACAGACGAAGTCCTACGTCAAAAATGTATTAAGTATTTCTCAATTTCAAAACCGCCACATCTTCCAGCATCGCGTATTTTATGAGAAAATTATGCTGCATTTTGCTTCATAGTAAGTGTATTTGAATTTAAGATTAAATCATAACTTTACCTCACAATAATTTTCATTCACCAGAGGTTATTGAGGACGACGCTTTTGATGCCTTATTGGAGAAACTGGAAATCTTTGAAATACTTCTGTTCTTTCTAAGGGCTGTGGAAAGTTCCGAGTAGAGGCGTTATGCCCTAATTGCCAGACGAATGGGCAAATATCGAAGTTGTCGTTTTGATGGACGAGTGAGCAAACTGGCAAATTTACAGCTTGACCATGCATAGCAATAATATTCATTTCCGAATCCCAGAATGTTCATCAATGAAATGATGTCGTTGAATGTTGAAAATATTTGTCGAAGCTTTGAGTCAGCCTGTCGGGAAAACCAACATGCAGCGAAAAAGGATAAATCAATCATAAATATACAACAGTTTATAGGAATTCTCGCACTTACTTCCAGCGATAAGCTCGATTTCCGCAACAAAAATCTTGATCGAAATCCAAATCGCATGCAAAAATTTTGCAAAGCAAAACAAAATAATCGCCTGGTTGCCAGGCGTAGCCAGAACATAACCATTCAACTGTCAAATTACCGTGGCGCACATGGGCACCTATGGGCACTACGATCGGAACACCGTATCGCTTAGAGGCACACTAAAAAAAAATGAGCACAAGAGATATTGTGCTGAGCGACTCACCCCTTGCATATTAGTGAACGTACTTTTGTCCAAAAATCGAAAATCAAATTTTTTTTATATCTCAAAAGCGGCTCTACTTCTATTCTTTTCTGGCCACGGCATTGAATTCAGCGCAGGATTTTGCATTAGTAACGTTGGTCAACCATTAAAGTTCACACTTTATATAAAATATTGTAAACTAATGTTATTCTTCTATTTTTTTCCTTGAGGGTTTATAAAAAATCTACAAAATGGTGCCCTTAGATTTCTGTACGTCATTTCCTCTTGGTGAAATCACCCGTTTTGTGCGGAAAAATTCTAAATGAAACTGAATTTATGAACAAAGTTTAACACCCGTTTTTAGCTAACGTCACAATTTTCGTGCAGAGTTTAGTTTTAACACAAATCATGGCCTACGTTCCGAAATTTATTTGAAACGAGCCAGTTTCAAATAAACACTGGAGTGATTCATCCCATCAGTTCTGTCACTAGCATTCTTTCACATGTAAGAGTTCACTGTGGTTCAAAATTAGCCAACAATTACTTACGTGCCCCCTAGAAGCTCACATATGGTCAATATTCTTGGCAGAGACATTAATCGAAGTCAGCAAAAATCAACTTTTTTCTTTGTTGTTTCGTTACCGAATAAAACAACCTATCCCATATCCGTAAACAGCGTGCCCACAAAACTGGTCAACATAAATATGACATACATATTTCATCACCCAGTGCCATCAACCAACCATGGGTTTAAAAAAAAACCACCTGAGCAATGCAGTTAAACAATTGCTCCGATCGAGCACTTTGCGTTGCGTTCCGTTGAGAAAGAGGAGTGAGAAAGACGCTGAACCATTAACGGATCTTGCCTTGTCCTTCGCCTGCATTGTCACTCGCGGCTGCTCGGCAGGCTCGGTGCAGGTCCATTATACATGGTCATCGGGAGAAATTTCACTTTCTTTCAGGAATTTCGCACTGTTACAAGGCTCGAACTATGAACTTGATGATGATGATGTTATTCGGTTCGGTTCCGTTCGATCGGTGGAAGGCTTCATGTATACAGACCTACAGACAATGCTCACACCAATTAAATGACGGCGAATGACCGTCAGCCGGTCCGGCGGTGGTGGCTCTGACACTGGACTCAAGTCAAGAGCAGCTTAAGGTAAGTAAGCTCTAAGTGCGCGCTCGGACTCGCGGTGGCTCCGAAGGTTTAGCATCAAAGTGGCCATCTCCTCTCCCAGCGCGCTAGGAGCAGCCCCACGGGCTTATTTTTTGGTGGTGTGGTGGTGAGTTTGATGGTCAGCCTTGCAGGGAAATGCGTTACAGTCTTAACTGGTGCCTGCTCGTGTGCGGATGTTCGCGGAAAGCGAAAGTTGTTTGCCGTAGTGTGCCGCAGCTAGTTGCCAGATTGTCCATTGTTTGAAGAAGTGCTGAGTCGCGTGTGCCGCGTGCTAGAATATTAGTCAGCAATTAATAACCCACAATAACGGCAGTTGCGTTCGGGCGATTGAGTGCTAAAGGGTGAAGTTTGTGTTAGATATTAAGCGAGGTGGCAAGATGACAAGCTTGGTGGTGTCGTTTTCGAGTCGGTATGAAAACATCACGAAGGGAGCAGGTATGATTTTGGAGATGTCTTTTGTTGACTTTTAGAATGTTTACGGTGCGTTTTACACGGCCTGCGGTTGCTAAGATCAATTTTGGCAGATGAATTGAAATGGTAATATGTCATGGAATCGAAAGATCCTTTGAACAATTTAATTCACGAAGATATTCAGAAATGAAGTGAAATGAAATCGCAGAACATCAAACTTGATTTGTTGATTTGATCGCTGATTTTTTTTTTCAAAGCAATTAAATGAGATGCTACTGAAGAATTATTGTGCAGGTTGCATGAACATTAGGTTGATCGAAAGTGACTTAAGGTGAAAAGAGACGGAGACCACAAAAGTCCGTCATATTTTACATAACATAAGCTTCGAAAACTATGACTATTATGAGTTTATTATTGTTAACCAATGTTTGCTGTTTTGCATTAGACCTGGATAAGCAATTTTATGCACAAAGAAATTGTAGTTTTTCAATTCCTCCAAAGTGATAGAACAATTCAGTAAACATGTCAGTCATTAGCGGGCTCTGTCCTATTTCACGATAAAGCGTTTCGACATTCTTTCGATAGGAATGTAAAATCTCGCCTAGCATCTTCGTTGATCGGTTCTCTGCATTGACTTTCGCTTTGGTTCATGAACTAAAAAATTGAACTCGTGGTTCTGTTCATAGCTTAGGTCGAGTGAAGACTTGTTAGCTTTTACACTATTTGTAATAAAAACTGTTCATTTTATAAGGAGGACACATTGTTTTGCAGATGTTTTATTTATTAGTAATCAAATACAAACACGGTTTTATGTGTAGTAATCACTGTTGTCTCTGTATTACGGAAAAAATATAATTTTCATCAAAAAGCTCCTGGTTATGAAACTGATGCACTTTGTGACGAATACCCTTCATGAGCCTTGCCACAGTTCTCTGCGATAGCTTTCGGCTAGCAGATGACCACATTTTTTTGGACTCATTGACAGATTGTAGATCAAGCAAGATGCAAGATTAAGCCAGGACATTGGGAGCCGTTGTGTTCACGATACAGAGGAACTAGAAGCTGTTTATGCATTTCTTGCGATAAACTTCACCAAATTTTTTGGGCACATGAGCAAATAGCCTGCCTCACAAGAACTTTTTTTGCCGAACTTCTCCTTTCCGATCGTTCTTCTGTCATCAGGTACGTTATCCCCAACAACCGCATTATAAAACAGCGGCCCCGGTAGCGTATTTGTGTCTAGTTTGCAGTATGTTTCGTTGTCCATCAAAATGCAACGATTGGGATGCTTTCTTAACATTTTATTAAGCTTCCGGCATCGCTATGTTATTTCTCTGCTTGACGCTTTGGACAAATCCAACGGAGACTCTCAGTTTCTTGGCAACCTGTCGGACTGCGTTCGATTTTTCGGATAACAGAAGCTTAACACATTTCTTTTCCTTTTTTGGGTTGACAGAGCCGCTTCTGGCTCTGGATCTTTTTCAGATCGTCCACAGTACACGCACTGAAAATTAATTTTAGTTCATGCTACGAAATCGAAGGAAAAACTAACGAATCTATTCGTTGTTTTCTGCAACGAAACTGATTTATTGTTTTTATGAAGATACCTTCGTAATTAATGGAACACGCGCAACTGTCAGAAGCACGAAGCATTTGTTGACACAGAAAGAACATTCGTGCATTGTACGAAAACAACACAAAGAGCAACGAATATTTTGTCACAAATTAAAAAAAAAAACGTCTCTCTGGTGGTTGGTTGCATGAAGGAATGGCAGATCTACTATATCGACTCGAAATGTAATTGAAAAAAGCCAACCGACGTGGAGCTATTCAGCGTTTTTTTTTTTTGTTTCTGACATGGGATTCGATCCTGTATTTTTAGGAAGAGCTGTTACTGAGTTCGTTGTTGATTTCACTAGGCCATGCTGACTCGTGAGAAGATATTTCTTTGATGGTGGAGTATGAAGTTACAACTCTCGACAGCGCTTTAATTTGTATTTTGGGATAAATACATTATTGACGCCCATCCCAGCAGCAACACCATCATGCATGAGTACGATGAAAGAGAAACAGCGATTGGCTGGTTTTCACGAAATTCATTTCGTACATTATACAAAAAAGTGTAATGACAGCATTTCACCAGATAAAAAGCAATATGAATGTTTCATACAATATACGAGACATTTGTTCTAGGTTTACGAAACGAGTGAAAGCTAATTTACGAAAAAAAAAATTCAGTGCGGAGATTTGCGATTACACATTTTATGTATAAAAATCAGTAACCTTCGGCAGCTACTTGAAGCTGTTAAAAAGATGGGTAATTTCTAAACATACAAAGTGAGTTAAAAGTACCCACCTGGAAACAGCTTCATGTCGTTCCAGAGGTGGGTGTTTCTACACTTATATGAGTGCAAATTTACTGCGTAAAAATTTGGAATCCTTCAGAGTTTGTCAGAGGTACAGGGTGCGGCAGAAAATAATGCGAAAATTTGTTCTATTTCTTTCAAATCCCATTTTCAACTAATTTAAGCAATAATATCAACATTTTTGAAAGCAGTTATCTTTATAAAGTCCTTTTAAACAAATTTATTCAATGTGTCCTCCATTTTTATTAATAACATCCTCGAGCCGACGCCGGAAGCCAGAGCATGCCTTTCAGACGTAGTCCTCCGACATTGACTGCCATGTGCGTGTTATGGTTGACTTCAGGCTTTTCACACTAGGGTGTGATGTTTTGCAGGCTCGTGCTTCAACATATGCCCAAATCGAATAATCCAACGGATTAAGATCTGGACTACTAGGGGGCCACAAATCCTTCGGCCAAAACTTCATGTTATCGTTCAACCATTGTTGGGTTCGATTGGACGTGTGACACGGCGCTCCATCCTGCTGTAGGACAACGTTTTGGTCCTCGGAGAAGTTGGCCTTCACCCAGGGAAGCACTTGGTCCTTTAAAATACCGATATACACTTCGGTGTTGATTTCAACTTCAGCATCAATCAAAACAGGCGGCAATTTCAAACCGTTGGACGCCACCAAGCCAAATCAATGCTGAAAAGCTTTTCGTCGGAGAACAGGATTATCATTTTTTCCTTCTTCAACAAGAAAAGCAATCTCTTGGAACGAGTCACTCGTAGTTCCTTGACCCGGTCCGTAATCAAGTGGCGTTTCACTTTGGCTCTGGAAGATGCATGCAGGTCTTCTTTGATGATTCTCCGCATGGATTTCTCCGAAATATTGGCTTCCTTTGCAAGTTTTCTTATGGAACTCACCGGGTTGCGAGCAATTTTTGAACGGACCGATTTGATCAAGTTCGGCGTGCGTGCAAAGCACAGACGTCTGCTTCCCGGCTTCCGCTGCTTAGGACCATCCTGCAGGGACTTATTTATGCGGTAAACTGTTGCCAAATGGCACCCTACCACCTTGGCAATCTCTTTCGGCTTCTTCTGGGCGAGCAACAAACTGGTGATCACTTCTTTCGAGAACATTTTGCCGAATTTGCAATAAAACAAATAGAATGTTTGGATGCAGCACTTGAAAGTAAACATAAAAAAATACACTTTCGACAGAAATTAGTCACTAGCTACACGAATTAACCCAATACTCAAGTTTGAACATTTTCGCATTATTTTCCGCCGCACCCTGTAGACCGTTGCAGAAATAACAATGTTGTTTTTGTCCGATTGAGAAGTTTTGGGTCATCATGATGGCTAAACTTTGGAAAACACCTTAAGAATAACGAGCTGGCTTTGATTAAACATTAGGCAAAGGTATCAAACGGAGTCGGCTCCACTAAAGCCCAAAATTTAACGCGTGTCAAGTGCAAAGAACGGCCATGGTGAGAAGATCTAATAAATCATTGAGATAGAAACCTAACCATACTGTTTCACATTAAACTAATTATGTTTTTATTGCGTGAAGTACGTAATTAATTATAATGTTACTTACTTATGCTAGTCCAACGTCCTATTAGGACCGCACCTGCGTCACGATTTTTCTCCAGAAAACTCGGTTGAAGGCTGCTTGTCTGCAGTTCCTCGAATGTCCCAAGGTCTTGCTCCACTTGGTTTAACCACCTAGATTGCTGCGCTCCTCTCCGTCTTGTACCGATCGGACTCAAGGCAAACACCATTTTTGCGGGGTTGCTGTCCGACATTCTTACAACATGCCCCGCCCATTGTACCCTTCCAGCTTTAGCGGCTTTCTGGATACTGTGTTTGCCATAGAGCTGCGTCAGCTCGTGGTTCATACTTCTCTTCCATACGCCGCTTTCACAAACACCGCCAAAGATGGTCCTAAGTACGCGTCTTTCGAAAACTCCAAGTGCTTGCAGGTCCCCTTCGAGCATTGTCCACGTAACATGCCCGTAGAACTACCGGTCTTATCAGCGTTTTGTACACGGTAAACTTTGTACGGAGGTGAAGTTTATTTAAAGTAGTTAATTATAATGTTTTGAAATGGAAATATCTTCTCATCAACATGAAAATCTAGGAGTGGATATCGATAGAATCAAAGATATGAAGAGAAAGTATTGATAAGGAGTGTATCGAAAATAAGCTATCCACAAACTTTCTTTCAAATTATGTTGAAAACCGATATTTTATTCATACAAAAAATTGATCCTTTATTGTACGAGGTTAAACTTGAACATAATGATGACCGGATGAAATTTAAGTTATTCCTTCACGAATTTTCGAACTTCGGATCGAATGCTCTTCATCAAGTTCCGGACAAGTGTTGCATCGCATTTTTTGGACGCTTGAGCCCAAATTTTTTTGAACTCCTGCATGTTCCCAGCTGCCTTACCAGTCTTCTTGAAGACCCTCTTCACGATTGCCCAGTAACGTTCGATGGGTCGAAGCTGAGGGCAATTTGGTGGATTGATATTTTTCTCAACGAAATCTATAGCCTTTTCCGCAAGCCAATTGAGAGTGGTTTTGGCATAGTGAGCCGACGCTAAATCCGGCTAAAACAGTAGAGGTGTACTATAAAGGCAACAATCTCTTCTGGAGACACTCAGATCGATTGATTTCCGCATTTATAGTTCCGGTAGTATAAAAAATGGTTGACTTCAAACCACAGGAACATATTGCTTGCCATACCAGTACCTTTCGACCGAATTTCTCCACTTGAATCGACCTGTCCGCATCGCTCACATCCTCCCCAACGACGGCAGTAAAGTATTGTGGACCTGGAAGGGTTTTTGAGTCCTCCTTTACATAGGTCTCATCGTCCATCAAAACGCATGCATCCGGACGCTGCAAAAGACGCGAATACAATTTCCGGGCCCTTGTTGCTGCTCGCTTCTTCTGTTCAGCACTTTGTTTCGAGATTTTCTGCTTCTTGTAGGTCTTCAGGTGGTCTCGCCTCTTGATTCCGACACGCGTTCCTGCCTTTTTGGCCAAATCACGTATTGAC